>JARYHS010002845.1:0-63814 GCA_031002005.1 Vandiemenella viatica
AAAAAATCGCATCCTGCAATTAACGTTGTCACCGAGATCGTTTATAAAAATTAAGAAAAGAAGTGGTCCTATTACACTTCCTTGAGGAACGCCCGAAGTAACATCTAGTTTAGAAGAGGCTTCCCCGTCTACAACGACATACTGTGACCGACCAGTTAGAAAATCGCGTATCCATTCGCAAATCTGATCAGATATACCGTACGCTCGGATCTTCGCTAAGAGTCGGTTGTGTGGTACAGAGTCAAAAGCTTTCTGAAAATCCAAGAAAATAGCATCAACTTGTGATCCCGCATCAATAACTTTCATTACATCATGCGAAAATAGAGCCAGTTGCGTTTCACATGATCGGTTCTTCCGAAATCCGTGTTGGTATGCTGTAAGTAGCTCGTTTTCATCTAGAAACTTCATAACGTTAGAGCATGCTCCAGAATTCTACTGCAAACAGATGTTAGCGATATCGGTCGATAATTCCTAGGATCTCTCCGATCTCCTTTCTTGAAAACGGGAATCACCTGCGCAATTTTCCAGTCAGAAGGTACTTTTCTTTCCTCTAAAGATTTACGAAATATATCTGACAGAAATGGTTCTATTTCTTCCGCGTATTCCGAAAATACTCTTACTGGTATACCATCGGGACCCGGCGCTTTCCCCCACTTCAGGAGCTTTAATTGCTTTATGATACCTACACTATCAATTTGTACTGGATCCATCTCCAAATTCAACACGCCGTGGAAAAACGGGAATGTTTTCCATGTTTTCGTCAGTGAAGGAATTTTTAAATTCGGCGTTAAATACGGTAGCCTTGTCGCGGCTGTCATCAACTTCCCGACCGTCTTGTAGTAGAACTGGCATATTGTTGTCACAACCACTTTTTTTTTACATACGACCAAAATTTCTTTGGATTTTCAATGAGGCTCTTGGAAAGTGAGTTGCATCGAAAGTCATTAAGGCTCGCGCATCGCATTCTTGACCTGTCCTCTTGTCTCAGCTAGTTTTCTAAATCACTCCTATACATCGTCCTTCTTGAGCGTGCATGAATCTTCCTTTGCTTTTTAAGTAACCTTTTAACTTCACGCGTATACCACGGGGGATCGTTCCCGTCCCTGATTGTCCTTTTCGGTATATGTAAGTCCATACCTTCCCTGACTATATTTATGAATCGAAGCCACATCTCTTCAACCGAGCCTCTTCCTTCTATAAAGGTAATGTATTTATCCCTCAAAAACGTTCTTAAACTCTCCTTTGGGGCCTTTTCGAACCTGTAAACGACCCTTTCTTTTTTCTTTTTGCGCTCGACTGTTAATTTTACTGTAGCAATTACAGCTTTATGATCACTTATTCCCGTGGTGGTAGAAATGTCCGTAAATAATTCAGGCCTATTTGTAACGAGAATATCTAAAATGTTTTCGTTTCGTTGTCGCACCGCGTTGGTTCAGTGACGAGCTGCTCAAGATTAAGATCTGAGAAAAGGTCGAGAATAATCTCACAGGATATTTTATCCCTGCCACCAGTAACGTGGGCGTAATTACTGCAGTCAATATACACCTGGTTTGCTGGCGTCGATAAGGAGTGATCGCAATACCGCTAGATAGCAACACAGATATACTGATAAACTGTGTGTATTTTCTAGAGTAAGGAGCTTCTCTGATATTTTTGTTTCTCTTCGGAAGACACTTCAACATTTCTAATTCTTTTGTAAGACGTTGTTAGTGTTTTGCTACGCACAATAAGCACAATAAGATCCGGCTCTTTTTGAGCACCGGCCTCCTAGTCAGAAGTAGGATTTGGCTCGTGACTAATTACGCGGGGGACGTGTTCGCAGAGACTATGTGCTGGACCTGCTGAGCTTGATGTCGACACAGCCGGCTGACGACCAGACGGTGCTGACTCTTCTGGCCCGGACAGCGGGGCTGGCAGCCGACGGGCTCGACGCGGCTCTGCTGCACCACTGCGTCCGCGGCAGTGGAGAGGCCGTCGTGTTCGTCGACGGCTTCGACGAGCTCGGCTCGACCGACGGCGGCTGCGAGCACCACGGCGCGCAGTGCTGCGCCTCCTGTCAGCCCTCAGGGGTGTCCGCCGCCTGTGGGCCACCACTAGGCCCGACTCACACCTGCTCGTCGAAGCAGCACTAAGTACAATCACCTTTCAGTTGCAATCCTTCGGTGATGACGACCAGGCTATCTTCTTCCGCCAGTTTGTTCATCAGCTGCCAGGTACCGAAGAAACCAAGGACGCCGCTCTTACTAAAGTAAGCAAAATAGTTGTTTTTTCTATATACTCCGTTTGGTAACACTTGAAATATAACAAAGAATCATGTAATTGATGAAACAAAATAAACGTCTCACGGTGATTACACTGTGAGAGAAACTGAATGAAATTGCAGCATTACACATTTTTACAAGCGGTCTGGTGGCTCAGTGGCTTTGTCGGCTCTGACAGTGTAGGTGCTAGCACGTTGCCCTCGCTTTGTAAGTGTCGCCGGTTCGAGTCTGGCCTGGGGCATGGGTGGTTTTAATTAAGTGTTGTGTTGTTCTCACTACAGTGTCTTGTATTACAATGCCACTAGTTACTACAAAGAAACAAAATGGAAAATAAAAGTCGCAAATCTTTATTATTATGATTATTATTAATTTAATTGCGATGGAGCTAACATCTAGTTGAAAATATCCCTAGTCATCTAATTACCCCTTTTAGAAATTTTAATTTTAAATTCCTTAAGCGTTTTTGGTAATTTGTTCCAATCCCTGACACCCTTCCCGACAAAAGAAAATTTCCCCTCTCCCTTATGAATGAAATCAAGTGCAAGCTTGTGATCATGGTTTGCCTTTCCCTTTCCATGCACTATTCCTAATTCTTTGACCAATATCCCTCCAAGCCCTATCACCAACATATGCCCTGTACGTTCCCAGCACTCTCTTCACTCTCCTTCTTTCCTTCAATGAGTCCCAATACAGTTCCTTTATTATATCAGTTACTGACTGGATCCTGCGATAGTTTGCTGCTGATCGAAAGGTCCCTGGTTCAAACCCGGGACCCCCTAGATTCAAAACGTAAAAAAGTGTTAAAGGAGTCTGATTAGAGATCGAAATGTGCCAGTTCGAATCAATGTCACGGCGAGGATTTTCATTGGGTCTTGCCCAACCCTGCCTATGGCACAGCTTGCTATTTAATGTGAAGCGTCCGAGAAAGCTTCCGTGATTCGAATTGCAAGTTAACCCGTAGGTCTCCTTAACTTGGTATGATTAACGGAATTCCAAGCTGAGTATACCTTCTTTAGGAGGATCTAACCAGCCTTCAGGTTTAATAACAACCTTAGCTTAGCAGATTATTAAACCAGGCCCAAAGCTGTGTAATATAATTGAAACGTAACTTGCCTTCATTGTACTGAATTCGGCATACTGTTTCTGACGTGTTAACATCTACGTAGCTTTATCTTCTCTAAGTTAGAGCCATTCTTCAGCATTTTAGTGGGCGGTTCCTCCAAAGCGATGTGAAACACTTTTCTGCAAGTTTTTTCCTTTATAGCTCAACCATTTAAAATAGTAAAATACTTCGACACATGAGTTAACGCTAGGTACCAGATGATCGTATTAGATGCACGTTTTGACTATAGACCTCTCCTTTTAACGCAGGTGCGAGCTGTTATGTCGAGCGGCAGCCTGGCGGGCTTCCAGTCAGTTCCGCTGCACGCCAAGATGCTGGCCGAGGTGGCGATGGCTGATGACGGTGAACTCCTCTCGAATGGTGGCCATGACATCGACCTGATTCGCCTATACGAGATATTCTTCGACTTCAAGTTTGACATACAGTTCAAGGAGAAGACGGCTACGACTACAAGAAACCCAAAGTGAAGGCCATCCTTGCCAAACAGCGTATGGCGTGTAAGGAGCAGCTTTCTGATTTCGCTATCAGGTGACTTGAATCGTTCAGTGGTTATAATGAAACATTAACTGAAATTTCTGCTACTATTTCTTCCATTTTATTCTTTTTAATACTCATTAGGTAAAAGTCAGTATTTAACGTTAGGTTTTGAATAATAATATCTTTTTTAGCGCCTCGTTAAGTAAGGCTGGTTCGAGTAAGTACTTTTTTCTGGATATTTGTGTTCTGCATAGTTTACTTACTAATTTCCTTCAGAAATGACGTCTTACTAAGCTTCCATATTGAAACGCGCTTCGCTGTTAACTTCTTCCTTTAATCGTTCCTTTTAGAACCAGAAATAATTCATATATATATTGAAGTGTCACGCTAGTTGCGACATCAGAAAATGTTTAATTACTGTAAATTATTAAAAACTTATCAATTATTAATATTTATCATGAGGGATGTGAATTGATCATCAAGGCACCAATTTAAAATAACTATTTATTAGATCACTCATATGGATGTATTAATTAGTTAGACGTGATTCAGAGATGTGATTTTCTTATTGTAAACTGTCCGGCATACATTGTTGTTCATCAGGGTCGTTACTGGGCTAGTGGACGCGGTAGGTGAACGCACTCAACACACACAATACCGTTTGTTGCTCCTGTGACGGCAGCTGCGGGCAGGTCCGTGGTGGGGCTTCTTACGACACGACTGCGGGAAGTGGTCTGATCAGCTCACGGGTGGCGTCGTGTTCACCTCACGTTCGACGCAGCACAGACGTAGAGTGACCCCTCAAGCAGCTAGGACGGGAATGTCGACGCAGTCTGGCGACGAACCTGCTCCTTGAAGATACGGACTGGAAAAACTCTTCCAGCAGAAGCGCGAACTCACACTCGCACTCGCGTATTCTTCCAACGTCCGTGCGTACAGCCACGAGGTGCACACCCGAGTCCTCCAAGCGAGTCCAACACCCCTTCCCTAGCGGTCCAGCGGATTCGGGGAAATACGGGGGGTTGCCACATTCCTGTGGGCGACAGCTACCTGTCTGCATCTAGCTGCAGCCTCACAAATCCGTTAGCAAACTTACGTGGCTGCAACATCACACGGCTGTAATGTGTCATTACAATATATTTTCAACGGAAGAAGGCTCAGTTTTTCATAAATTCATTTTAATAAGAACGATAACTAATCTAAACCAACACCCGTCATACAGTCTACATGAGTCGTAGCTTAAACTTCATTTCCGAAAAATTGCAGGTTAGTGAATTAGTAATCTGATTTCACCGAAGCGACGTCTACTTTTTTTGAAGGTTCGAGTTCATCTGTCTGTCTGTTGATAATAACCAGCGAGTTGTAACCGAAAATCCAAAGCACATATATATTTAATGTTATACATGGAATTTTAATCTTTAATTAAATTTTCTTAAATGGTAATTAATTTTATAAAGTTATTGCCTTTGGTATTAATCAGCCCCGTTTCATCCCCCCGCTAATTTCTATGAAATTCGAAAAGAATTGAAATAGGAATTAATTTATCACAGGTCCCTCAGGTGTTGGTGTTACAATGTGAGTTTTACATAAATACAATAATAATAATAACAAATATTGAAAGTTGAAGTATCTTGTCTTCTCTGGTTGCTCTTCCACTTGTAGCAAGCATAAATATCCACTGTGTCTTACAGGGTACTAACTCTGTTGCCATCAAGTTTAATTTTTTTTTTCCTTCTTCTTTTCTGCACGATACTCCTGGAACAAGATACATAGTCTGCCAGCATTTAATCTTGTAGAAGAACAAAATATAAACATTTTTTTTTTTTTAAAAACATCAAACATCAAACATATAGCAGTAACAACAAATCAGTTTCTGATTAAGGTATTTGTCCATATGAAATGAGGTACCTGGACCAGAAAATTGTATAATTTAAAACCAATTGACACGGGTCATTTTCTTGTTGTAACAGGAGTCTTTCAACAATAAATATTAAAAAAAAAAAAAATCTACACCATGTTTGCAAAGATTTGACTAACTTCAAGATTCCTTTTCCTTTCAATATTAGCTGCAGTAATATCCACTTCTGTGTTGCCTCAAAATCATCACTTTTTTCTTCCTTTCCAATTTTTTCTTCTTCTTATTTGACTTTTCCACTTAACTTTTTTTCTTTTTAGGTAGTGGGTTCTTGAACCAGTATGTCGTTTCCACTTTACTTTCTCAAGCAGTGTTTTTCCTAAAACCTTATCTAAAGCTCTTATAAAGTTAGCTACCGCATTATTTAGCCAAAATGGTAAAACCTTGAAATGGAAACTTCGCCCATTATACAAGAATGCAGTAAATTTTCTTGATTCCTTAGCAATAGGAACTTGCCAGTATGAAGCTGTAAGGTCAAGGGATGTGAGGAACTTCTTTCCCTGAAATTCTGAAGTATTCCATCGATAGGAGGTGGGTGATCTCTCTCTGTTACCAGCACTTTGTTCAACATACGGGCATCTAGTACCAACCTGACTGATTGGTCAACTTTAGTAACTACTACAAGAGGGTTGTTGTAAGGGCTTGTAGATCTTTCAATAATTCCCCATTCCAACATCCGATTGATTTCTTCTTCTACCTGCTGTCTTTTTGCAAGGGATTGGATAAGGTTTTACAAAAAATGGATTTTCACAGGTGACTGTGAAATGGCACTCATAACCTTTCACTAGTCCAGGTCTATCAGAGAACACATCATCAAATTCTTCAAAAATTTCTGAAAGTATACCTTGGTGCTCTGCTTCTACAGTCTGGATTCCCTTCTGCGGGATAATATCCTGAGGACTTGCTTGAATGGCACTGGCACAATACTTCACTGCTTCTATCAGAAAACATGATGACTGTCCTAGACCTATCTGGTCTCCCCACGATTTGACCTTTACAAAGTCCACAGCTGTTCTACTCTTCCTGACAGGCATTATAGATGTCTTCATACGAGAACCATTTATGGAAAATTCTAAAAATCCTTCTTCGTAGTTTAATATGGCCTTAACCTTTAGCATCCAGTCAACTCCAAAAATACAATCAATATTGAGCCCTGGCACAACAAATACAGGTATCTCCATGAGTAGTTTTACAATTTCTGCTTCTAAAAGAACTTGCTCCTTAACAAGTTTGCTCCTGCCCCCAGTAGCTGTGATAACCGTCATTCCATTTACAGGGTACTCAGGCAAAAGTTTCACACTGATTAAGTCCTTATGAAATACCTCTGAAATCTCAGATCCCGAATCAATTAATGCTTTGCTAATCAAACCATTAGCCCTAAGCGTTAGAAATGGGGCTCTAGTAAAATTCTCTTCCTCATCACGTTCTTCTTCAAGGAGGTCTTCTCGAGGGTCATTATGGAAAAGAGTCCTAACATCGCATATAGGAGATGGTCCAATTTCCTGTTTGGCCTCCACTTGGACCACAGTTTCAGCCATGTCTAGTTTTCCGACTGATTATTAAAAGCCTCATCTGGTTGTATCGCTTGTACAGTTTCATTGCCTCTTTGCCTCACTTTCAGTTTTATAGAAACAATTATTTCTCCCTCTGAAATGCCCATTTCTCGCACGTTTAAAATACCTTACATTCTCTGGTTATGATGGTCATCTCAATTGGGGCAAAAATTGGTTGCTCTGCGCTGATAAACATCATTACTAGTGGGATTGCTGAATAGGTTCGGATCTCCTCCCCGACCGAAATTACCTCTTTCCCTGTTTCTCTGTTCTCTGTCATCAAAATCTTGGGCCCAACTCAGGAGGTCATCTATTGTGTTGATTGTGTGAGGATTATGAAAAGGTTTCTTGTAACCGGTAAGGAAGTCTGTTAATAATGCCTTTAACCACAGTTGTTTCCTCAATGGTTTGGTCCAGGTGCTTTATCCCAAGCCAACACTGATGGACAAATCATGTAGTTTCTCCCTATTTTGATTGTATCGCCTACCATTAAAAAACTAATATTACATTTGTTTGTCGAGCACTAGACCAGAAATAATTTTGAAACTTGGTTTTAAAATCTTCATATGAGCGGCAAGTAGGTACTTGTCGATCTCCCCACATTTTCGCAGTACCTTTAGATGTTTATATACTACGTTAATTTTTCTTTCATCAGTAAAAGAAGCAAAGGTTTCAAAGGCTTCAAAACTTTTTATGAAATCTATTGGGTGGATACCATTCTGATCTGAAAAACATTCAACTTCAATTTTCTCAGGGAAAATTACTGTAATGGGATGAGACCCCATGGATTCTCTTTGATTATTACATTTAGATCCCTCAAACCCATTAATTCTCTCATTCAGAAGCTGCACATCATTAATAATTTTTAATGTAGTGTTCTCTTGTCGAGTTTGGACACACTCTAAATGTTCAACGCGTTTTTCCATTTTACTACTTTGTTCATGTAACAAACCTATATCTGTTTGTGACTTGTTGGAGGTATCATGTAATAATTCTATGCACTCTTTAACCTTAAGCTGTTCTAGTTCTAGTTTGTTTACTCTGTTTCCTTGTTGAATAAATTCATTCTTAAAGGTATCCCCAAGTTGATTTATATCATAACTAATAGTCTGAATCTTATGTTCAACATTTTCTCGGCTTTCATGGTATTCAGTAATATGTTTTTCCAAGGTTGTTTCAACTGTAGTGACACGTTCACTAAAATGTGTGTAATAATTTCCTATCTTGTCATGGATTTCCCTATTTTTGAATCAATTTGTCGTGAATGGTCCATAAAATCCCTTCTAAGGTCATTTACGCTAGTCTTGGTCTCTCTGAACTGAACATCTAATTGAGATTGCATTGATAAAATTAGTTCAGTAAGTGTTTGTAGGGAACTGGTATGTTCTGGCTGGGTAAATTGAGAAGGAGTTGATGGAGTTTGTTTATGTTCTGGTTCCTGATGGGTACCTACAGCAGGAGAATAATCATCCTCAAATTGTGAAAAATGGACCCTATTTTTCATCCTCTGGTTGAGATACAGGTGTTTTTTTCCAAAATTACAGATGGATAAGAGTCAAGAATGGTATATACAGACGGTGGGGCCATATCCGGTATATTAGAATTTTCTGCAACATCATGTCGACAGATTACATGAAAAGTATTTTCATTGTCTTTATCCATAATAAGTTCAATTTAAATATTTTTAACCAGCACAAAATCAAACTTCGTAGATCAAACACAGTTAATTGAAGTCGATAAAATTCACAATAGGCAAAGATCGGAAATTATTTAAATCCGTGAAAATTTAACTATCGAAATGAAAATCCTTCACTGTATTTAAACAAATAAAAAGAATTTAAAATGTACTTCCCTTTTATGTTTCCTTTTTTTTTTTTTTTTTTTTTTTTTTTTTTTCTCGTGATGTGTTGAACCACAAAGCAAAACAGGAATTTGCCGGCCACCAATGTTGTGAAACCTAAACAGCTGTCCAGTTGATATGCACTCGAAGCCTCTGTTGCGGTGCGTATCGATATACAAGTCGACTGTCGACTGTAAGTCGTTGTGAGTTGCGTTTTATTTATCTTGTTTTCTCGAAGTTCGTAAAAGTTAACAAAATTACCAATTCAGGTGTCAAGGTCGCCATGAAACGCGCTTCGCTGTTAACTTCTTCTTTAATAGTTCCTTTTAGAACCAGAAATAATTCATATATATATATATTTTCAACGAAAGAAGGCTGTTTTTCATAAATTCAGTTTAATAAGAACGATAACTAATCTAAACCAACACCCGTCATACAGTCTACATGGGTTGTAGCTTAAACTTCATTTCCGAAAAATTGCAGGTTAGTGAATTAGTAATTCTGATTTCACCGAAGCGACGTCTACTTTTTTAAAAGGTTCGAGTTCATCTGTCTGTCTGTTGATAATAACCAGCGAGTTGTTACATAAAATCGAAAGCACATATATATTTAATGTTATACATGGAATTTTAATCTTTCAATTAATTTTCTTAAATGGTAATTAATTTTGTAAAGTTATTGCCTTTGGTATTTATCAGCCCCGTTACAGCCTGTCTCTGGCTCCATCTTCCAGCGAAGTGTCAGATTTCAGAAAAGTCCCTGCTTAGAAGGACTTTGGTTGCCAAGTGATGTCTGTCACTTGCGTCGGGGCCAATCAGTGCACAGGACGGGGTGGGGCAGGGAAGGACCTGGTAGGGTGGCCGGGTAGTGGGGCTGCAGGTGTGGTAGAGGTACGCGCAACGGAGGGGAGTGGCTGGAGGTGGTAACCTTGGAGCCTTGATCTCTGCCTTCTTAGATCATCTATCACTGGATTCCATGCCTTGCTGAGTATGTATCCCGAATCCCTGTTTACAATTCCATCAGCTAGCCGAATCCCACAGCCTCCCTAATCACACTCTCCCTAAATCCTTTGGCAAAAGATGGTATTTAAGTTGCCTTGAAGTCGAACGTATGCCTTTCCTCGATAATATGCAGGGCTACGGCCGACTAAGTAACCTGCCACTACCGTACATACCTTGGGTGCTTTAAACACCGCTGGAATACGGACCGTGTGGACTGCACTATATATCGCTGTCTTCATTCACATGGAATCGAATATACGCTGGGATACCTTAGGTCCAACCCATCTTTTACGTTGTCGTAATGGGTCCCTTACCTTCTTAGGTTGGGCGGAAAAAAACGTTTTAATCCCGACTTTGTTTAACATTCTGAAGATTTTAGCTGAAATTGCCCCGGCATTTGGTGGCCATTGTGTTTACAGGAAGCCTACTCACTGTGACTTACATGTTGGGGCTCATAGCTACCACCATCCCGCTCATTGCAGTTCGATGTTGTCGACCTTGGTACGTCGTGCCAGAGCCATCTGCGACGTGGACAGTCTTCCGGCTGAACTGGGGCCATTTACGATGCACTTGCCGTATAAAATACAGTGAGGCACAAATTAACAGAGCATTTTGAAAAGTTGAAGACGAAAACGGAGAAGCAGCAAGCAGACCAGTATGCGTTTCTACCATATCCAGGGCAATTTCAGCTAAAATGGCCAGAATGTTAAACAATGTCAGGATTATACTTTTTTTTCAGCCACCTGATAAGGTGAGGACCTACTACGCAACGTCAAGGATGGGTTGCGCCTTAGGCATCCGGCATATATTCGAATATAAATGTGGACAACGATATATCGAGCAGACCACACGATCTGTATTCCAGTGGTGTTTAGAGCACGCAGATGTGTATGATTGGGACAGGTCACTAAGTCGTCATGGCCGAGGAAAGGCATAGCTATGATTCCGAGGCTACAAATATACTATCTTTTGGCAAGGGCTTTTGGAATAGTGTGACTTAGAAGGCTGTGGTATTCAGCTAGCTGATGGAATTGTAAATAAGGATTCAGGATACGGCCTCAGTAGGGTCCACAGAGGTAGAGATCAAGGCTGCAAGATTACCACCTCCAGCCACTCCCCTCCGCTGTGCGTAACTCCGGCCCCACTACCCGGCCGCCCCACCAGGTCATTTCATGCCCCACCAGGTCATTTCATGCCCACCTTCTGTGCACAGATTGGCCCCGACGTACGTGACAAACGTCACTTGGCAACCAAAAGCCTTATAAGCGGGGACTTTTCAGAAATCTGACACTTCGTCGGAAGATGGAGCCAGAGGCAGGTTCTGAAACGTCGCTTTGTATTTTACTGACGCATTATTCCGGTGGAAAACCCGAAAAGATTTTACGCATTTCAATTAATTGATTAGTATTGCATAGTAATAACAGCAGCTTATTAACTTAATGTATCCAGTATTTTTTAAAATTGTTTTGACAGTAGTTAATTATTTTCCTGTAGTATGTGGCATACTATAAATAAATAGTATGTTTAAATTGACAGAATATTTCACATGACCCTCCCAACTTTGAAAATCTCGATGTTACACAAATAATAATGTATTACCATCATATATGAGGCCAAGTTTTGAGGATTTGTGCATGTGTACAGGAAGAAGATTGGTTTTGTATAGCAAGTGTACTCCTGTTATATTTTATTGTTTTGTTCATTTAGTCTGAAAACTGCACAAAGTTTATGTCTTCAAAGCACAATCAGAGCCGTCATGACGCTGTGTATGATAAAGCTCTTAATAGAACCTCGTATTATTACCATAGCATACATTCTTTCTTACATGCTTTGTCATAGAATATTTTAGTTTTTTTTAAAAAAATTATTGGGTAAGCAGTTTCAATACAAAAAACAGAAACAACTTGCAGACTCTCAAATATTATTATTGTCAATACATCTGTTAACAATAATTGAGGAGTCAATTATGCTGACAAGCCTTACGACTCATAGTTTTAAATTTTAATGTTTAAATCTGTGTCTTTGAAATACATAATTTGTTCTCGCTATAATTATTATTTTATGTGAGCATGTATGTATTAACTATCACTTATTTCAGATTCCAGAGGACTTCCCTCAGTTTAGAACCCAGAACATGAGAAATATAAATATTATGTGAGTTTTTGTTACTGTGTCTTGAATATTTAACTTTTGCTTTTCCTAGATATTTTTAAAATTATAACTTTCATATTTAATTAATTTTGTGTTATAATAACTTTGTTAATTTATCTGACAGCTAACCTATATTATATTTCTCCTAATCGAGGTGCGTGAGTGATAGCGTTTGTCCGTCGCTCATACTCACGTCAGACCTCACAGATTAATGTTCTGTTATGGTATCCCTAAATCACAATATCTGGATAGTGGTGTGGTTCCTTCAAAAAATATAAAAATGGCAAAAGACCGCTGCAGACAGAGTGGGGCAGAGTATCTGGCTGCTACTTTTTTATTTTTTGCTGTTATCAGTGTGATATTAAGTATCAAAGCACTGTTGCAGTGACAGTAAGGAATGCTCCGATAGTAAGTAGTTATCAAACTAGGTCTGTTGATATGTTTAAAACCATCGGATTTTCGATATATAAATAGTTTTAAAAGTTTCAATATCAGATTTCAATATATTGAATTTATTTTATCAGAACAATGTCACAAAAACATATTCTGTAAAAACAGTACCTACTATGTTTCGTAGCTGTTTATTGATAAATAGTAGTGAAATGCTCCTCTGAACGAATTGTTCACTTTCCGAAAAAGAATGATGCCTCTCAGTGTTATTAATAGATGCTTTATTAACGTTTCACTTGACCATCAGTCATTCCAAAATTTTAACTAAAATTAAAATCATAATTTGAATGATTTACTCTAAGACTTGTAAAACCAGAAATAGTTTCGAGGGAAATCTTTACTTTTGTGAATTTACAAGATTGATGAAGCATCGAGGTAGAGGAACTTTTAGATGAAAGTTCTTCTATTAGAATATGCATAATGCCCAAGTAACCTTTTCTTTTCTCTCTCTTTGTCTTTGTTTTTTTTTTTTTCTGTGGAATTTAATATCTTTTTGTATGTTGATACATTAACACGATTTTTTGTAGGAGCAAAGAATGATATAATAAGTTACTCAAGCTTCCAGATACAGACATTTAAAAGAAATAGCCTCAGACAGAGAAGGCAATTAACATAATAATGTGTACCAAAACATTTCACGTTTGGAATGGCTACTGGATAATCATTTGGGGTGTGTTCCAGATTAGATTTTTGAATGACATCTGGAATTAAGATGACAGATTGCCATAGTTGGTTAAAAGATTTGGATTTCACCAACTACCAAAGTAAGGAGATAAACTTAGTAAAATTTAACACTTTAGATAATCTTACTAAGCTCCGTTTATAACTAAAATTTTTGACTTAGAAAGCAATTTCACGTTTGGGGTAATAAGGAGTAATAAGGAGTATGTACAAGCAAATTAACCAATTTGAATCTTTTCTTATGATTTGAATAAAAACCTAACTGGCGTTTCTAATTTCTATGATTCGGAAATTCATTCAATTTTTTTTTTTTTTTGATAATCAGTTAGTGAGTGAGAAAAAAAAAATCAGTGAAATTCCATACAAATAGCTTCAAAATGAATAACATGAACGAATGTGTTTGCTAATCTTGCTGATATCTATATAGAATAAAAATTTGGAAAAAATAGCGTAATTCAGGTCTAAAATACTAAGGTATAAAAATAGCCCTCTTCGCTTCAGTAAAAGGACAGTGTTTAGTGTACTCGGCGAGCGTACTAAGTGAGAAGCCCCCAGATAGACCGTCCAAAAATTAGCTGAACAGTTTTTTAATTGTTACTTTTGATGTGTGCATTTGTTTCTTTCAATCTTTATTGCTTCATGTAATTGTATTCTTACCTTATACTTCCTGTAATACATATATAATGTTATTCACTACGTGGTTATTTTACAAGTCAGCCAATAGAAATAACTTTATAGTAATCAGTATTAGTTTATCCGCCCTTCAGGTTCGCCACCTCTCTCAGAGATTATACGCACGACACTCTCCAGCTCTCGGTTTCCCTCGTTTAGTTACACCTCTCACTTCACAGACAACACAGTCAAATATAATAACTGTGTAACTTCTTATTTTTCTTTGTTCTTATTTTTTTAAAAAGAAAGTTATAATTAAATCTTTATTAATTGCTTAGGTAGCGTGAAAATTATTAGAACCAGGTTATTTAGTCCATTCCTTAACAGTCGCAAAGAAGACGGCCACAGCAACTACAAATGCTCCATCTAGAGTCAGTCGTGAGTCAAGGGAACTCAATAGTTAAATATTAATCCACTTAAATTTCCAAGTGTTAGTTACAAATGAGTGATAAAGCGTGGAATGAAATTGTAGTTTACGATTCAGTAAGTCCTTTTCGTTGCTGACATTTTTCAGTCACTACTGTCACGCTGCTTGGCCATCTTTAGTTATTAGGTAATTACATTTGTCATCAGATTCGAGGTTATAACAATTAGAAGTAAAGAAAGGTGGGTGATTTTTTTTTATTTCTCCGAATATAATATGAAAATTAAAGTTCAAATTTTAGCCAGATTAGGTCAACCTATTAAAACCTTTCCCCTTAACAACTGGAACTAATCAGGCCCATGGTCATACGCAAAAAAAAAAAAAAAAAAAAAAAAAAAAAAATTGTTTGTAATAACGGAATGGGTCATTAAAGAAATGTGATAATATTCAACCTCATAACTAAGGAGACATATGCCAATACCGGGAACAGTTGCATAACTATAAAGTTGAGGCCTGTGTCAAATTCATTGGAAAGAGGCCTCCCTCATTGCTTAAGGGTGGGTGAACCAGTGCACTTGCCACGGGGGGCAAATTTTTGTGTCTGCGATCTTCCACTACTGCCCGAGGCAGTGATAATGGTGTCCTTAAATGCCAGTTGTAGCGGCAAACGTTTTTTAGTTCCGTTACTGTCCAAGGCGGCGGCCGTGTGTAAAGCCTCGTATGCTTATAGAGCGGGAACCCACGACATTTTGTCCACGTTGCTACCCCGTCAGCCACTAACTGGGAATCACAGAAGGGAAAGAACCACTGTAGTACAAGAGTGAGATGGAAAGGTCGGACAAAGGCAGAGGTAGATACTGAAGCGTCTGTGTGTACACCCCATGCCGTGCGCGAATCCCCCCACTCCCTCGGCCCGCGGAAGCGACGTGGCAATGACGATACGTGTAATTTCTTTGGTATTGAGTTGCAGCGCCAACACATTATGCGTTTGTTTTTGTGTGTGATGGAGTGCAATCATAAGAATTTAACGCTGAAAGAGTTACTCCTTCAAGACGAAGCACGTAATCGGACGAAGTGCACGAAACATGAACTGGTTAACAGGTGAGAATTCACAAGATCAAAGCGAATTGAACCTTGAAAGTACCGTTGAATTTAGTCTTCTTGTCGGCCTTTCTCTACTCATGTTTTGAACCGCTTGAAATCATTTTTAAAAACCTATAAATGTCTGATTTTAGGCTAAAGTCTTTAATTCCTGTTTTTTTATTTTTTTTTAAGTTTTACTTTGCATTTACAGTTTACAGAGGAGAGAACAACTCCCAAACATCAATAAAACATTATTTCAAGTTGAGTTAGTGCTTCCGGAGGCAGTGTACTAATTTTCCGAAGATGGATTTAATGAGATGTGTGCCGAATGAGATTATCTTCATTATAGCTTTGTGTGTGGCTGCAACTACAAAGAATATGGATTATAGGGTGAAAATGGTACCCAGTAGATAATCCAGTGAAATTTATCAGACTATGTGCCATCCGTGTCGAGCTAGACCTGGTTGGTCTGTAACATCTAAACATGTTGCTGCAGTAAGCTACAACTTATAACATTATAACTTGTGTGGGGAATCCAAGGAGTTTGTTTCCAAGATTAGCCAGCCACAGGTAAGAGCTTGTTAAATTGAGCTTGCAGTATTAATTACTGTAATTTGCCTAAATGTGCATTATGTAAGTTTGACTTTAATTTGCAGTGGTGGGGAAAGCCCACATCTTGAAGGCAAGTAGGCTGTTTGAAATCAAAGGCCAATCAAAGTGGTTTGAGAAGAAGTGTTCGAAGGTATGCTGCTTGCCATGGAGCCACGAAGCCCATTACGTGCCCTTTCACGGCATAACTCCTCCTGCAGTGATTCTGAAACATCAAAATGTACACTGGAAAGGGACCAAGCCAACAGTGTTGAATGGAATTTAAGCGGCCCCTACACGGTCAATATTATTGCACAATATTTACGGTTGCACAATAATATTGAACGTCTGTAGGTTAGATTGAGAGGTTGTGCAATATTATTGAGTGAATCTAAACAGTTTGAAATATATTGTGCAACCTGAAATATATTGTGCCGTCTGTGGGTGATATTGCGCAATATTCCCTCAGTTGGTCTCGAGACACGGGCACGATCACTAGTCTCCGCTAGTATTTTGTTACTTTAATATTTTTCCATTGATTTTTTCTTCTGAAAATGAATGCAAAAGTGAAGTGAGTGCAAGATTTACCAGCATTATGGAATGTCAAAGCGTCTGAGTATAAAAACAGACAGGAAAAATAAGGCTATCGAAATTCTGCTGCACAAATATAAAGAGAAACATGCAATTACTACGAAGGAAGATGTTACAAAAAGGATCGATTCTTTGAGGACCAACTACGGAAAAGAAATAAAACGAAATAAAGATACAAAAAAAGAATAGTTGTGGGTGGAGATGAATTGGTGGAGCCAACGTTTTGGTACTTCGACCAGCTGAGTTTTCTTGGAGACCAGGATGTGGTGAGCTCAAAACGTACAAGGGACCACTGGAAGAGCACAGAAAATTACTGATTGGTTTAAGTATTTATTATTTCAGTTTTATTATTAGCCACAATAATAACAACAAACCTTAAGATAGTATATATGTGACATTAAAAGGAGTTGTTAGGTATGAATAAAATGCAAAATTTATTCAAACAATGCTAACAATACTGATCTTTCCAACGAAATTTTCGCTTATTGTTAAAACAGTCACGCATAGTCACCGAAAAAAAAATGGTGCCAGCTTATTACTGTTTAGTAAAAGTTCTTGTGAGGAGATTAATAAGCATATCTCCAAATGTGGAACATTAAGAAAGCCACCATCATTTACACGAAGACACATACATTCGATCCGACGTCTACCATTAAAAAGTTGTAATTCGCATTTACTATACCCAACAGAGCAATACTGAAAAAGTGTTTAAACTTATAAAAAGGAATTGAGAACCAGGAGGTATCTTGATAACTAGATGTCTCCTGCGTAAATCACCAAGACAGTTCGAAGACAATTCCTCCATCATGTGTGAATATTTCCGCTTCACAATTCAATTCTTTATCCGTCTTAATTATTTTTTTTTACTCAGCACAGTAAAGCAATAGTAACAGCTGGTACGTCCTGCTCGTCTGTCATTTCGAAGGCAACTAAACTATTGTGCAATAATTATTGAGCCGTCTAGGGAGAACATCAATATTATTGCGCAATATTATTGCACAATAATATTGATCGTGTAGGGGCCGCTTTAGCCCAGACAAAAATGATAACAGGATCAATGGTCTATGAAATTCTGCGCACTGTAGAAGCAGGTAGTGTACTAAGTATGAACTGTCCTAACAATAAATATTTTAGCAGTTTTCTTATATAATTGTTGATCTAACTTTTATGTATTCATTTTAGAAACATTCTAAACTTGTTGCAACAGGTAATTTCTGTTAAGGTCCACCCAGGAGACAACTGAACCGAGAGCCTAAAAATATGATCCATCTCTAAATGGGGATTTAAAAAAAAATATGTTGCCAGATCTTATGAGGTTGAAGGTAATGGTGTGATTTTTTTTTTTTTTTTTTGCCTATATGTTGATTTTGTTATTACAGCCACTGAGCCAAACAGTTATTTTGTGCTATATTCTTGTGGTGTAAATAGATATAGTCATCTTCTGACTTAACAAAATGCTGTTTACTTTTCCAACAGGTGTAATCATGTGGACTCTTCCAAAGTATGGAGTGGGATTACTTTGGTGCTACTCCAGGTGGCATTTCTGAGGATGGAAAGACCATAGTTGAGCTTAAATGCCCATACAGTGTGTGATTTGACAAACCATCGCTGTGCCCTTCTTTGTCCGCAAATGGAAAAGTGATGAACAAAAGATATTATGCCTAAATAAAGGCACAGCTGTAGTGACTGGAATTGATAGATATGATTTAGTGATATGGACAACAAAGGTAATTGTTGATCAGTGTGTTCTTTTAAATAGATCTTATAAGAATCAGTTGATGAATGCTGTTAGCCTCTACTATCATGCGGTATTTTTGCCTCTTCTACAAGCCCAAAGTTCAAATTCTTGAAGATTGTCATAATTGTCATTCTCACAATGTCAAAACATTATTATCATTAATAATTACTAATTGATAAATTGCGATGGAGCGAATACTCCTATGTCAATCTCCCTATACACCCATCCTTCTCCCTTCCTCCTCCAACACACTTTTGCCCTCAACCAATTTTTACTATGATGTAATAACAAGTTTATTTTTGAAAGGGTTGATTTTTATGAAAGAGCTACATATTTATTTATTTATTTTTAATATGTTTACCCTAATTTATGTAATCACTATATCAAGATTACTAATTTTGTTATACTAAGCTATTGAGAAGACTGTCATTTAATTAAATTGCAATGGAGTGTATGTTCTGGAATCAATTTCCCTACCACCTATCTTCCCCCTTCCCTGCCTCAACCTACATTTGCCCCCACCAAATTTTTTCTTTAAATTCTTTAAAGCTTTTGGTAAATTATTCATCATTTCTCTTGATAACTTATTCCAATCCCTGACACCCTTACCAAAAAAAAGAATCATCCTACACCCTTGTGCCTGAAATTGAGTGCCAGCTTGTTGTCATGGTTATCTTTTCCCTTCCATGCATTACGTCTAGTTCTTACACCATTATTTTTCCATGACTCATCACCAATATAGGACTTGTACACTTCCATGACCCTCTTCACCCTCCTCCTGTCTTGCAATGAATCCCGTTCCAGCTCTTTTATCATATCTGTAACTAACTACATTCTGTGGTAATTTCCACAAAAAAATCTAGCAGCCATTTTTAGTACACTCTCTAATTCCTGTATTTGATGCTCAAAATGTGGGTCCCATACTTCAATACCATAGTCAAGCAATGGTCTGACCAAAGTTTTGTAACCCAATTCCTTTACTTCTCTCGTGCATCATCTCATCACTCTCTCCAACAAGTGCAGAATTTTGAAACCTTTTTTACTACCTGACCAATGTGTCCTTCCCAGTTAAGCTTTTATCAAATATAATGTCAAGATATTTACACTTCAAGTCTTCAACAAGCAATTCCTTCCCCACTGTATAATCATAATCAACCTTTAGTTTTTATTTGTGTAGGTATCTAATAACCTGGCTCTTAAACAACACAATTATCCATCAGAATAGTGAATAGCAATGAACCCCAATACACTACCGTGGGACTCCCATTTAAGGGGGTAGGTACACCTAACACATACAAATATTTGAAAAAATTGAAATGTCATTTTCTCCAAATCCATTTAAATTTGAGGGTTCATATTTCATAGCTCCATAGCTAGATATAAAACTTGATTTTTAAAGTAAAAATATTGTTTAACAATAGGTTAATGTACCATCCAAATTGACAGTAACAAATATGTTGTTCTGAATGGTTTTAATGACAGAAGGTATAGTATTTGAAATTTTTCAGAAATGTTGTTTTAATATTGTAAACTAATATCAAGGCAATAAGATGAACCGATAATATAACATATTTAACTCTAGATTTATTTTTAATAAAAAAAAATTTAAAGAAATTAAAAATTTTGATTTTTTTTGCTTAAACATAAAGGCATATTTTTTTAATGGTCAGGACTGTAGTAATTAGTATGTAGAGTATGTCCTGCAAATTTGAAAAAAGTTATCTTTAAAACCATTTTATGAATTGCTGTTTTGAGATATTTAAGGTGAAAGATTTGGTTTACCTTCCAGTGCAGTAAGATTTAAGTGGCTGTCAATCGTGTAGGACTCCACTTAACTACGCATAACTCCCGCACTGCAAAAAGATATTTAAATAATTTTTTCAACAACATGGAGTCAAAAATAAAAACTATTTTTGTGAATCAAAGAAAAAATTATTTTTTTGAAACCTGATTACTGTACCTACCCCCTTAAACTTCCACTTCTTTTGATACTGCATTTTCTAAGCTAACTTTGTTTTATACTTTTTTTAAAATTCTACTACCCAGCAAATCACTTTCTCATTCACTCCAATAGTTCTTACCCTAAATACTACCATTTATGGCTCACTCTGTCAAACGCCTTCGGCAGGTCTAGTGCTACACTATCAATTGGGTCTCCCTTGTCCATTTCATTTAAAATATCTTGAATATATCCCAACAACTGAGATTCGCATGAATATCCTTGCTTAAAGCCATGTTGCCTACTTGAATACCAATTACGTTCCTCACATATATTTCTGATGTGGTTGCATATCAATCTTTCCATTAATTTATCTACCACTAATGTCAAACTGATTTACCTATAATTTTTGACTCTATTTCTCACCCCTGCTTTATGTACAAGCACTACTATCGTACTTTTCCAGTCATATGATAAGCAGCAAGTATCCAGACTCAGTTTAAATAATATTTCAAGATAAGGTACAATGTCACTCCAGCTATCTTTAAGATATCTGAAGTAATATTATTTACACCAGCCCCATTATGTTTTTTCAGCTTATTTCCTTTGTAATGTACTCTGAATGAATTTCAAATTTTTTGATCTGTTCATTTCTAATTGTGTTGTTAAGCTTGTTATCCAAGTTAGATCATGCCATTTCTGATTCATTCTCGTTAATCTTGTTTGTCTTTATGGAAGGAACATTTTGTACATGTTCTTTGTACTAATATTGTGTCCTATTCATGTGATCTCAATCAAAATTTTATTATTGCTATAAAAGTAAATGATTTGTTTCTCTATTAAGTAATAATTTTAAAAGTCGACAACTCCCTCAGAACCTGAATCTTTTTGCATAGTCACTAACTTGAGTGGATGGTTTTGATATTTATTTTAAATACTGTTTAATCTTTTTGTATTGCGTTATTATGTAGCCTAAATGGTTGTGTTTATTATTTTGTGTGAACATTGCTGCAGAGCGCAATTAGTAACTGATATATTAATAGAGCTAGATTGGGGCACATTGGAAGACAGCAGAGGGTTCAAAACAGTGGCGTAGCTAGCGTGGGTGACACCCGGGGCGGATATCGATGGTGTCACCCCTCGAAAATTTAAATTCAAAATTAGGTAAAATATAATATCTTGTAAGTGTAAAATATCATATTAATAAAATATAATTAAATAAACATTTATCGTTATTAAAAATTATAATTAATAAAATTGTAATATTAAATTCATTTTAAAAAAACACAATAAACTAAAAACAATCTTCTCTTTTTAGCTTTAACAGCTGCAAACTCGTAAATCACATCTTCAAAATTATCAATTTTAGTTACTTCATGTTCAATAGTCAATATGGCAAGATTTTAGCCACGTGTTGCTCATCGGTGATCGAAAGTGGTTTTAGAGAGGCCTCTGAAGATCGGGTCTCAGTCCGACACTCGGCCGTCATTGGATTGGTTTATGTTTTGACGGTGCGGATCAGTATCGGCCTGCTAGATGTGGAGAAGCGCATCGAGAGAGTTCGGAAATTTACCTTCCCTTACAACTAAATGTTGTTTTCATGTTATTATTTGCCTTAAAAAAAGTATTTTTTTTTTCATCCATGTTCATCAGATGTTCGTAAAATGTAGGAAGAGTCCTAGCATCTTCGCATTAAAAAAATCAGAGCTTTGCCATAGTTGAAGACCAATTTTACGACCCACAAAAATTGCAGCCGAAATCCGCATTTGTAACCGAACCTCCCACACCCAAATAGCACGCCGTAACCAGACGCAAGACTAATCTAGAAGTACTGAAAAATATGTATTCAAACACATAAAAGTGGATTCGTGTCTTTTGATAACAAAAATATATGGTATAGAAAAAAAAATATGTTATTTTATCATGTTTGAAAACTTACTTTTCATCACACCTATATTCGGACTGGGAACTCAAATGATTACTGCGTGCGATTTGAAAACTGTAGGTCCGGGTTCAAATCCCGGTCTCGACTGTAATTTTTGCGGGCCTTAAAACTGACTTTTAGCAATGGCAAAGCTTTTATCTTTTAATGCGAAAGGACGCTCGGTGGTTTGAATTTCACTTTAATCTGTAGGTCTTCTTTTTAAGTTAGGTGACTACGATATAGGTGCACTGCGAGTTTCCAAATAAGAAACTCTGTGGCTAGAACATTGAGATAACATGGAATTATTATTTTTACTACACACAATTTTTACGACTTATATTTAAATTAAACAAAAAGTATTGAGTGAATCTAAAAGAACCTCAGACAAAACAAACACGTCAAGTGCGAGTGATAGACATTTCATTGAGATTGCGTTGATACTGTTAATACTGCACTGGGATACTATTTTTGTACATAAAATATCAACCAGTTATGTGATTACGTGAGTCAGATAAAAAAGTATTTTAATGTACATTCGTACCAAAACTGTGCAGAATAAAGTACAGTACTCTATTATAAAGTAGAGTGTCAAACCTACCTGTCATTCCCAACACTGATTCCCTGAAACAATCACTCGTAAACGTTAAAGGAGACTAAAGACCGGGTAGGAACATGGGCGAGCTATGGAAAAGTATGGACGCGAGGGGGCGAGCCGTCACTCGGCCGGCTGTCGTTGCGGTTACGGTACAGGCCAATATTGGCAAAGTGCAGTTCGACCTTTACACTTAGCAACTGATACACCAACTGGTGCAAATTAAAATCCTAGCACCCAGACGGTGTTGTGATAAACGAATGAAATTTGGCCCCAAATATGCCCGCATGAAGAGTTTAAATGATTTAACATTAAAAGTTTTACATGTAATAATGTAAGAATTACGGTGCTATATATTATGTAAATTGCATTTTTTAATTTCTTTTTTTTAGCGTATAAGTGGCTAACAGTGTGGTGTCCCATGACACGTGGTTGCCTACAAGTTTTTGTTGTCTAAGTATGCCAAGGCGAAGAGTGACAACTCTCTACACCCAAATGTCTAACAGTGAGAGAGGTCGGAAAATTGACGTGTTTTCAAAGGGTGCATCATATCGTGAAATCTCCAGAACGATTTGCCGCAGTGCAATGTCAGTATACAGACTTGTTAAACAGTGATGAAAAAAAGCTCTAATACTCCTAGAGCAGGCACAGGTCCATACAGAAGGATAACAGCACGTGAAGACTGCCAAATGGTGTGGGTGGCTGTTGCTGGCAGATGGTTGACTGCAGGCCAGATCCAAGTAGTGGTTACACATAGTCACACCCCGCCTCCGCCCCTCCCCGGATGAATGTAAACTAATTGCTTGAAGCTGGGTTACACACTCTGGCTCCTGTGCATTGTGTCCCATTAATCTAATTTCATTTCCATCATCATCTACCCTGGTATAATGCGAAACACAAATGGACATGTGAATGGCGTACATTTGTGTTTAGAGACGAGTCTCGATTCTGTCTGTCAGGGCCGGCGCTAGGAATTTCGGGCCCGGGGTAAAATGGGCGGGCGACCTTTTTTAAAAAACTCTACAAACTGGCTACTGGCCTGGGGGCCCCTACAGCCGAGGATCAGGGCCCCCATCAGCCGGCGGGGCCCAGGTACATTTGACCCGCTTATCCCTCCCTAACGCCGGCCCTGCTGTCTGTGGCAAAGTGATAATCGACAACATGTTCGCAGGCGTAGTGGAGGAACGGCTTATCTGCTATGATTTAAGAACCTCACGCAAGTGCCGTCACCGGTGTCATATTTTAGTGGCAATCAGTTTCGATAGCATGACTGAGTCGGCTGTTGTTGAAGGCAATGACTGCCCATCACTATGTGGACGTGGTACTGCATCTTATTGTGATACCCTACATGTTCAATATCCGAATCGTATTTTCCAACAAGACAGTGCCCGTCCTCATATTGCGGCCACCGTCATACAAGCCTTGCAAGGAGTTTCGATCACAATATGGACAGCACGGTTCCTAGATTTGTCCCAAATAGAGCATTTCTAGGATACCAGAAGTAGACACATTAGATCACATGGTCACCCAGCACAAACTGTGCAACAACTGACTGCAAAAGACATGCACGCGTAGTGAGACATACACCAAGAAGACATCCGAACACTTGTGTCAATGCCGGCAAGGATCCACGAATGTATTGGTGCTCAGGTTAGGCGCATTTCTCACTGACAACTGTAAAAGGTAATAACTTAGCCTGATCCATTTCCATTTGTTATTATTTCTTTTAGGTATGACCCTGGATATATTTTCAAAGTTTCCTAAAATTCTACCATTCATGTATGCGTGTTGTGATTTTAATTTCCGCCAGTGTAACTATTGGGCGACCATAAGATTTCGCTATAAATTTAAAAAAAGTCGAAAGCTACCCATTTGTTATTGAAACGTTAACATAGGTTGTATTTAAATGACTTCACAACCTCGGTATTTGGAGGACCAAGTGATATTGAGAGGAAAGTTAACAGAAGTGGCTTGATCCAAGTAGAAGCAATTCCAGACCCAGATGGGGTCCCATTGGAGCAAACCCAGGATCCGGGTCCCACAAGTTGTGAGACCCTGGGTGATACTGTATAGTAAGAGAAGCAACTTACATTAAGTTCCTTCATAAAAATAGAGGAATAAATAAAATATAAAATCATAATTGAACGTAATTTAAAATAAAAAACAACAACGGTCAGGTATTAAAAGAACATGCCTTTGAGATATCTGCCGCCTTTACATGAAGTACTTAATAAGTGAAGTATTTTACTACCCGTCTAAGAAATAAGTAGCTACAGACTCCTAAATATGATATGTATCGAAACCCGTCTCCATGTGTCAATTTTAGATTTCTAGCACCGCTCGGTAGCGTATAAATAAAGATGTAAACGGCTCGAATGTTCGTTCAGTTTATGATTAAAGCTCAATTTTTGTTCAGGAACAGAAGTTCGACATCCCTGTCGATTTAAGGAATAAGAATGTAGGTACGTGTATTCGACAAAGAGGATACCCATAATAGAAATCTTCTTCTGTAAATTTATGATGGAAAATTCTTAGAGAATCATACGCTTATTTATTTGATCGCGATCATACTTGTATATTCTCAATCAGTAGAAAGCATATCAAACTTACATGAAACTAGAGTTAAAGTGCTTAGGGGGAATGCATAATTACGTGAGGTGAAATAGGGGCGGGGTGCAGCGAAATCTCACCAATTCTCACGTGAGATTTTTTAAAATTGTGTTGGACTGTAGAGCATAAAAAAAAGTGTTTACAAATGACGCGAATGTCGATTTTAGGGGATATTTCGTCGAAAAGTGTGGGTGTAACCGGCTTTGGGAGGGTGAGACCTAAAAAAAAGGTCTCAAAAATTGGCGAGGGCGATCCGTAGGGGGAGGGGGGGGCGGTTCTGACGGGACCAGATCTCACGAAGTCTCACCGGAGGGGGGGGGGGGGGTCCGAAAATTCGGAAAAACACCTCACGTAATTTATGGATGTACCCTTACTAATGTTACGATTTCGCTAGCAAGATACGCGGTTCCGACTGTTTTAAACACATGCCCTACAAAAACTGATTACCGACAGACGATAACACTTGGACTCGTTCGGATTAACTTGAAACCTGACCGTATTGCTAGTTTAATGCACTTTTCCGAATCATTTTATTTGCATAAATTCGAACATGATATGATATGATATGACTATAGGTGCACTGTCGACAAAAGGAAGGTACGCAGAGTGTATATCGGATAACACGAAATGTACTCAATTCGAATCTGTCAGATGATAAATTCAAAAATTACTAGAAAATACTTCAAGTCACTTGTGAATCTTAGCTAGAAAGCTAATATAATTCTAAAAAAAGCAAAACAATTTTGAAGCCTAGACTACGCGTATTCCAGCATACCCTTGGTTGCTTTTTTTTCATTTTCAAAGGAAAATCTAACATTTTTTCTTGAAATAATTTCGAGGAATTACAATTTAATTGCCTAATAACCATGATTTTATCAATTTTAGATATATCCTTTAATTTTCAAACTTCCTCTCTTAATACAAGAAAACTTACATTATATCCACCGCCACTCGTAACAAACCAAACAACTGTGACGGACGGCAAGCACAACGAGTTCCTGTGATTGTTGGAGCAACAGAGCGATGCTCTATTGTTTAAGCGCGCGGTGTAGCCAATAATATTATTATACTCCACTGTACTGGATCGTATTTGAAAAAGCGATAGATCAACTTAAAAAGAAATATTCAGAACATTAAAGGTAGACGTGTTTCGACACCAAAGGATAGAAGAAGTCTATCAAATAAATATATATATATATATATATCGATTAATATTTTCGAAATGCGGGTGTCACCCCCAAACGGGTGACACCCGGGGCGGACCGCCCCCACCGCCCCCCCCCCCTAGCTACGCCACTGGTTCAAAAGAGTACTGGGAGTGTACAAAGTATCAGGTGCTGAAAGATATTGGTTAAAGAATATAGAGTAAAGCATGGAAGGGAAAATATGACCATGACCACAAGCTGGCACATAATTTCCGTAAAATTTTCTTTCGCAAATAAGGGATCAGAGATTGGAATAAATTACCAAGGTAAATGATGATTATTTTACCAAAAATGCTCACAGAATTTAAAATTAAATCTGTAAATAGCTTCTTATCAAAATATGCTTGTTCTTAGGGTCACGTTATACTTTATTATACAATAATTTCTGTAACAACTTATTTCTGAGATTTTATAATTTTTGTACAACAGAAAAAAGAGGTAACTGTAAATACGATAAATACTCTATATTGTATACCACAATTGTTTTAATTGGTCATCAAAGTTGTGAAAAAACCTCTAAATAAAAGGTGATGTAGTTTTTAATACATAACTGTGTTTCAAGCATTCATAAAAGAAATTGGAACTGAAGAAACTTGAATTTTTCTTTTTATAAAGGCTCATATACAATTAAAAACCTAAAGTTTAACATGTTAGAAACAGTGGTGGAAGTCAAACTGCTGTTTGTTTGACGTTACAAATGTTGAAAACAATGTACAATATCTTATTTGCAAGAGGACATGTAAACGTTGGCATTGCTTGGGGTAAAATAGCGTATATCACTTTTTTCACCACAGTATGCAGATTTGCGATAACCCTGCTAGTCATTTGGACACTCTGAAAGGTGTAATATTAAGAGTGGCTCATTTGGCTTCTACAAATCAAAAATTAAAAACCCTAGTCAATAACAATAAAATGTCCTCCTTTTAAAGGATCAAGGAAGCCTGATAACTCTACCATTTGAGGATCAGATGTTGCTCCGCCATTTAAATGGGAACAATATAAAGATACTCCAAACTCACTAATACCTACAAGTGTTTTGAAAGTGTTTTGAATGTGAGTATGTGCCTTGAGCATGGTCAGGGTAAGCACTAATTCGTATTGGAATCTCAGTACGATCAATAACAATGTTTTATTCTCCATCACCTTTTTGTACATTGCCTAAAAATTTAATTCTTTGAAAGCATTATACACACAGGTGGGAACAGTTAACCGAAAAGTTAACTTCATTAATTGTTAATCCACTACTTAAAAAGTTATCTTCGACAATCTTTAAAGCGTTACATTTTTGCAAAATTAGCGCAAGTTAAAGTTAACCATTAAAAGTCAACCATCCAAGAGTGGAACAGATACTTATGTGTTGTAATAGGCATTACTGCAAGTAATACCAAGGTGCTATGTACCATGAAGTGAAACAATAATACATCTACCAAATGTCATTCTGGAAATTGAGTTTTTACCGGGGCTCAGTTTTTTCACCAGCTTCTCAAATGTATCGGATTCTTAAGCATGTAGTGGAATCTTGTTGGCAACGAAAAGGATTGCAGTACATCGCTCCACATCAGCTTGTAATATGATGGTCCCGGTAGCTATGATACCAAACTTATTGTTGACGTTAACTTTTATTAGCAGATTGCGATGAAAACAAATCAATCCTGCTGCTATATATATCAGAAGAAGCCACAGCACTTGAGGGCTATGAATTATTTTTCTTTTTTTCCCCAATTAGTTAGCTCTGTTTTTACTTTTTCTTCAAACAGTTCATACCAATTTGGATATATGCAAAGGCTAGATATGTGTGCCTTGATTATAGAAAGTTTAGGAAAACACAGTTTGAATGAATAAATCAACTGTCCCAGTCTAGATTTAAGTGCAGCATAAATGTGGCCTAGGATTTTTAATATTCTAGTTGCTGCTGTTAGCATTGCTGCTTTCAAAAACTGATTGAAGAGCTAAAGTATCAATTACGTAATCATGTAACGAATGTCAAGATTAACTTATTTCACTAACGAATACCAAACCAGTTCCTACTAAAGAAGATAGATTTTCAAACCCTTCTTTCCTAGTATAAAATAGCATGGTAGCAGTAATGGCAAAAAGAACTGGGAAATAAAATTCAAATACCCGTCCGGAATTGAGATCTCGATTTAAAATGTTGTCTCAAAATGTTTCCAGGCGAACGCCAGGATGACTGCTGCAAGAAGCAATGGCTGCATTTGTTGCTGTTCTTGTCCCGAAATCTCCTCCAACATTAATAAGCTCGACGGCAACGAAGCGTAAAGCCATAAGAGTAGTTAAAGTATAAAACAGAAGAGTTATGTGCGTTTTAAAGAGGAGAAATTATATTTTTAACATAGTGTCAATCCATATCACCATAACTGAAAATCTTAAATGTGGAGAAATATCTTTTTTTGTAGTAAAAATAATGTACTTCATAGAAGGCAGATCCTTCATTTGTCCTTCACGAAACCACATTACAGCCCGATACACTTTTTATTGACATCTCAATAATATAATTTGGTTAGTTTAAAAATATTATTCGTTATTGGGTTGGTTCAGCAGTCATAGAAAATTCTCATTCCTTTTATTAGTAGACACTCATTGTATGTAGCATTTAACATTAATTTACAGACGAAACGGTAGTTATAACATACCGTTATCATTTTTTAAGCGATTCCAACCTAGTAGTCAAGGGCGAATCCAGGGGGGGGGGCTAGGGGCTCAAGCCCCCCCCAAAAGCATCTAGGTGCACCCCTGACATTGTATTTTTGGAGACTTTTTTTTAGCTTTATGGATTCGAGGCCCGAGGAGGCTATAAAGACTACCCCATGTCCGGTTCAAGCCCCCCCCCCTCCCAAAACCAAAATCCACTGAAGGCAAGCCCTCTGAAACAAAATTCTCTCGAGCCAACCCCCCCTCCCCCCAAAAATATCCTGGATCCGCTCCTGCTAGTAGTATTCCTGTCAAAACATTTAACAGTTACCAAATTTCTATTTTACATTATCTAGTCAAGATTCCAATGAAGGAAGATGTAAATCCATCTTGGGTATGACGAGAGAGATGTCCGAAGTCAAAATGAAACGAAATATACAGGCGAGTTGCGCTATAGGTCCATTTAATCGTTACGATAAAATAGATTGAAATTACTTGCTTTACATGTCCCATATGAGTATCATAGAAACCGCTGGGGTAGATAACGTTTATTCGATGTCAACACACGGCAGTATAGAAAACATTTATCGGCAAGACAGGTCCATAAAACAGTAACGTGCTTAAAAATGATTTTTTTTTTTTTTTTGTTTTTTTTTTTACTTTGTCCAAGTAGTACAATTACTTAACAATTCTGAGACTTAAAAGCTTTCATTGGGAAGCAAACCTGACCGGTAGCGTGGTTTGTTTGGTTTGCGTCCTCGCGAATACGGGCGAGTTGCGTTATAGGTCCATTTAGTCGTTACGCTAAATAGATTGAAATTACTTGCTTTTCGTGTCCCATTTGAATATCATAGAAACCGCTGGGGTCGATAACGTTTATTGGATGTCAAAACACGGCAGTGTGGAAAATATGTATCGACAAGAAAGGTTCATAAAATAGTAACATGCTCAAAAGTATTTTTTTTCGCTTTTGCTCCAAGTAGTACAATTACTTGACAATAATTCCTTAAAAGCTTTCATTGGGAAGTAAACCTGACCGGTAGCGTGGTTTGTTTGGTTTGCGTCATCACAAATACGGGCGAGTTGCGTTATAGGTACATTTAATCGTTACGATAAAATAGATTGAAATTACTTGCTTTTCGTGTCCCATATTAGTATCATAGAAACCGCTGGGGTAAATAACGTTTATTTTAAGTCAACACACGGCAGTATGGAAAAAGAAAAATTAACGGCTAGTGTACTTATTTCGTTTTTCCTTAATTGTGAGGTGCATTTTTTCTTCGTGTGTTGAATTGATTGTACCTAATTGCTGGTGGTGGCATCTAGTGGTGGAATTATGAAGTACTGAAGAAGAGAGTTATTCACTTGTCTAATTTGAAACCAAAGATGTTACACTATCGTTGATGCGACGTCACTTTCTCATGCCGTGTAGTGGGGGGATTTCGGGTGTACCCACAGACGCACGTTTTTTTTCCACCCTCTCCAACTCCTGTATTTCATATGTAAAATGAGGGTCCCATACTACACTACCATATTCGAGCATTGGTCTGACCAATGTTTTGTAACCCAACTCCCTCACTTCTCTCGAACATCTCCTCAACACTCTCCAACAAGTGTAGAATTTTGAAACCTTTTCCTACCACCTGTCCAATGTATCCTGCCCAGTTAAGCTTGTAATCAAATGTAATGCCAAGATATTTACATTTTCAGTATTCAGGAAACGATTCTTTCCCCACCTTATATTCATAATTAACCTTTAGTTTTTTATTTGTGTATCTAATAAGCTGACTCTTCTTTCTTCATCCCATGTTTACCAACCCAACTAGATATCCTGTCCAGATCACTCAGCATCCTCTATCGTTTTGATTTCTTTATATAGCATTATGTAATCTGCAAACAATCTAATTGCAGATAGTAAACAATCAACACAATTATTCATTAGAATAATGAATAGCAATGGTCCCAATAGTCTACCCTGCGGCACTCTAATTTTTACTTCCAATTCTTTTGATACAGTTCCTAAACTAACTTTCTGTTTTCTACTTTTTTAAAATTCTTCTACCCAACAAATCACTTTCTCATCCACTCCAATGGTTTTTTTTTTTCTTATTTACTACCATTTTATAGCTTATTCTGTCAAACGCCTTTGACAGATCTAGTGCTACACTATCAATTTGGCCTCCCTTGTCCATTTCATCTGAAATATCTTGCATATATCCCACCAACTGAGATTCGCATGAATGTCCTTGCCTGAACCCATGTTGCCTGCTTGAAAACCACTTACATTCCTCACATATATTTCCAATGAGGTTGCATATCAATTTTTCCATGAATTTACCTACCACTGAAGTCAAACTGATTGTCCTGTAACTCTCCACTCTATTTCTTACCCCTCCTTTATGCACCGGTGCTACTGTTGCACTTTTCCAGTCCTGTGGTAGTCATTCTATTGATTTTAGAAATATTGATACAAAATTTATTCCAATATATTAATACAATACAAGATATATTCGAAAGTAACGAGAAAGGGAAAACTGATCTGTTCAGTGAATAGACGGTTTTAAAAGTCTTACAGTAAAAAACTTCTGCGCGCAAACCATTACACTAGTTACCCAGATCACTGTTACTATATGAGAAACAAATATCATTTACAACTATTAAAAAGCTGATGAGCACACAGTACTACTTCATAAGAAATATTTCTGCTAGAATTGGAAATGAGTTATCAACAAAGGAATATATATAAATATAATATATATATATTGTTTGTATTTTGTTAGAATTGATTTTCCACTCCAGTGGACAGAGTGAGGTACTGAACAATCCTCTTACACAATCCGTGCCTCGGTAACATTTCTGAACTTTAAATACATTAGATAAAAATAGAGTCCTCAGTTACATATTTTTCTGCTCTAGTGTTAGTATTTGAAAAACTTTTTGATTTATTGCAATTTTGCTGATACTATTTACAGCATGACGTTTCGGTTATTCCTTATGAAAACTATTTTGTCATTCTGCAAGAATTACACCGTATCAACGTGTTTTTTGTGGGTTTAACAAACACTTATTATCTGAAAAAGAGTTTATTGTTCACCAGCATCCAAATATATCACTGAATGCTCCATTACTCTCTGTCTAGTTAAATTCAGTGACACTATGACATGCTAAAACTACGCCGCGCAACAGCTGAGACTAGCACCAGGGGTGAGCACGCTGAATGGAATGGCCACGCCACCGCAGTTTATCAAAAAATGATGATTACCTTTAATTTCTACAATTGTTGTATACAATGATTGACGAATTAGTTAATGTACTGAAAACCACGAAATTTTGAGTTATGAAAGTGTTCATAGACCTCCTCGAACTTTCAAATTAATGTACGAAATATACTGAAGCAGATGAAGGCTGCAGAGGTTGCTGCAGGGAGGGGGTGAGCTAGAGATGCAGTAACACCAACTGTTCATGACACAATCACAGGTTTTTGTTTACGCACAAGTTCCATATACCACACATCTGTTTCTCCTATTAATAAATTATGATGACTGGAATAAAAAACTAAAAAAAAATAAACAAAAAATCAGTAACTGATAGCTGGATAATTTTGTTCTTCCAAACTGCTTGGTATTATGACTTTACCACAACGCTGGATGCTGTACATTGGTATATTTAAAAAGAAAGTGAGGCCAAATATTCCAGCAGATGCAATGCTGTAACCTGTTATTAATAGAATGGAATCTAATTTTTATTAATAAATGTAAAATATATATATATGATTTGTCGAATTAGTCTTGTGTACAACTGCACTGGCGATACAAAAAGTAAATTACAAAGTAACCCAATGTAAAACCAGTTTTTTTGGGGTGACCGTTACCATGAAATTTGTCCAAAACAAAATGACACAGGAATACCTGAAAGTGTCAGAGCATGGTGAAACTGTAATGCTCTGGATACGCGCTGCGTCTTGCCTCCGCAGGCAAAATTGCACAGTCAGAACTGTAAAAACTGACAGTGACCACGCGGTACAGGTAAATTCGTGTAAGCTGAATGTTTTGACAACTATGACGATGTCGCCACCAGAAGGGTATTTTATTAATAAGAGCAATATCTTATTGTTTGCTGGTCAAAAACTGATAAAGAAGCGACACCATAGAAGTTAGAGGAGCAAAAAGTGGTTTAATGGAGAGGCATACATTCACGTGTTAACTTAAATCAAGATTTGAGGAATTGTCCAGAAGACTGGGTGGTATTCTAAGAATGGATGGAAAAGCCTATAATTAGTTACTAAGGCTAGTAACTGGAATAATTAAAAAAGAAAGTGTATAAAATTAAAATTTTGGTTCTGAGCAGTTTCTTGATCATCTTAAAATTCTAATAACTCATAAAACGATAAGGATGAGTGGCAAAAGTCGTCTATACCAGCACCTGACTTGACACAAACCTTAACTTTGTTAAATAAAAGTATATTTATTTGTACTGAAAAAAGTACCTACGCATAATTAACTACACACACCTCTTTAAATTTTTCAATTATTAAATGATAAACTTTGATTTTTTGTTCTTGTCAAAATATTCCACAATGTAAGCAACGATTTTTGCAATTACGTGAATTGAGTTTCAAATCTCTTCGAATAATTTCTTACATCACCAATTTCACAGACATGTGTTGTCGAAAAAAACAGTGCAGTCCAATCATTAGCACGTCAGCGATTGTACAAGCCGCGCTTTCGGGCTTGAACGTGCTGCCGTGTTGCCTGTACAAACTAGCTTTTGCAGGTAGGAGCGCAAGTTAGGTAGAGCGTGTACCCGTGTACCCGGGGCATTATGACATTGCCAACAGACCTTAATGGAATCGCGGCAGAACAGCCAATTCTCTTATTTCTTGTGCCGGTTGTTGAAGGAAGACAAACGATGATGATCCTTTTTTTTTTTTTTTTTGCTTAGAGCTTTACGCTTCGTCGATGCCGAGGTCACCAGAGAAGGAAAAAGATTGGAGCAACGAACGAGAAGGTATTCGGACATGGCCTTTAGAAGGAACCATCCCGCTATTCACCTGCGGTGATTTTGGGCAGCCGTGGGAAACCCAAGCCGGAATGGCCGGACTGGAATTCGAAACTGTGTCCTCCTGAATATGAAGCCAGAGTATAATCATTCGCCCACTGTTCCAGGCGAATCCTTTCATGGTTTATTTGATCCACTGAGTTGGTAAAAATTTTTATACAAACCTTGCATTAAAATAAACGAAAATCTGAATGGGCCGCCAGATCTATAGTCATTGTAAAGGCTTTGCAAAAACTTCACAATAAATTGACTTAATCTAGTCACTCTGTTTTGCTTTGAAATTCTTTACCTGGAGGAATTTTTTCCACAACTTCGCAAGTAAATTCTCTGATGTGCGTGAAGATTTGCAGATTACGCGGTAGACTTTTCACAGACTTCACTAGGCAATGCGGCATAACTTGTGACCTTTGTGAAAAATCATTCACGGAATCTGCATTTTTATGTCTTTCTTGGACTGGACAATATGTTTCACGTAGTTCTCACAAGGTCAACCATTTGTTTGTATTTAAATCTTTTAATGTAACTGCAGGTAGCCACTGGTTCCTTTCCTTCGTTGTTATTTTGCAGTACAGCTATAGAAAGCTGATGCTTATGTGTGAACTAAGACACAATAACCCCAGAACCAAAAATATTTCAGCGTTACAATGTGGTAAATACTTAATATGTTAAAGAGGTATATCCAAACACTGCTCTTAGATATAATAAAACAGATCGTTTTTGACTAGTGGAAATAAAATATTTTCAGATATAATTTAGGAGTATATATAATATACTGATGACGAGCGTGTTTGTAAGATCTGAAGCCCTTGTAAAGGTTTTGCTCAAAATTCACAATAAATTGGCGTTATTTAGTAACTCTGATGAGCTTTAAAATTCCTTACGGAATAAAAGGTTTTCCACAAATTTTGCAAGAAAATCGTTCATTGGAATAAATTCTATGATGTACTTCAAAATTCACAGACCACACGATAGACTTTTCACAGACTTCACTAGACAATGCGGCATAACATGTGAAGTTTGTGAAAAATCATTCAAACAAGCTGCTTTTTTTTTCTTTTTTTGGATTGCACGATTGCACACAAGATGTTTCTCGTAGTTTTTACACGGTCGACCGTTCATCTGACATATTTATTTCTTATTTGTGATTAAAGTCATTACTGCCGCTGTAGGCAGTCACGGGTTCTTTTCCTACACTTCTTCCGAAGTACAGCCGTAGGAACCTGATGCTTGTAAGTGTGAATTTTACTTCTACATACACAATAATCTCCCGAACCATAAATATTTCTTGGTGAAACATAATAGGTTAAATAAGTACCTCCAAACACAACTCTTAAATATAATAATACTGGTGGCTTTTAATTAGTGTAAATCAATTTATTTCACATACACTTTACTGTTAGTAGAAGTAACACACTGTATTTGTAAGAAATGACTCATGCTATAACTGAAACACAACAGCCTAACATTCGTAAGATTATTAAACATAATAGCTAGAAAAAATTGATTTATGATAAAATCACAATTGGTTTAGTAAAGTAAAAATTATGCAAAATGCTCCGAAACCTTCAAAAATATTCACTAAAATATTATAACTCTGCAACAATAATCACAGCACATTAAGTACATATTTTAATAAATTAAGAGTCTGATAAAATAAAATGCTGCCATTTTATAAAACTATATTAGAAATATAATGAATGTTAATTGAAAAAAAATTGCTGTCCATGGAAAATTAAAATCAATAGATTATATGTTGAGAAAATCTATTAGTAACATAAAGGAGTAGTTATATAGATAGCCATAGAATAACACAGTATAAACATCAAATCTAACTCTGAGACCATCAGATATGTTAAGAACGGATTTAGATCTCCTTCATATATGTTGACAGCTACACACAGTATATATGTCTGTGGTATAGTCGTTTCTCAAAATGCGCCCTAGTTTTTGAGTTATTCCCATAAAAAATTCTAAATGTTGTCTATATTATGAATTATTGCCCTATACTTTTAAATTGCAGCGTGGGTCTATGTGATAGGGTGTTAGTTTCGTGATTTTCTGATCCGAGTTCAAATACCCGTCAATCATATATTTTTACTTATTTTTGTTTAAACTTCATTTACACACTTTTATTAAAACAAATCATATAACAGATCATATAACAAATTCACCAAACCTAATTTTGGCCAATATATCAACAATGGCTTCGTAAAATGCCTCACCCATACCAAATGAAATTAAGGCAGTAGGCGAATCTGCCAGTAAACTGGAATGTGACAAGCATTTTGCAATGCTTATATGCATTTGTCAATTGTTCTTCCATTTCCTTGTTGAGCTCCATTTCTTGTCTCGAATAGGCCTACTATTTTATTCTCAACCATTTACACGCAACCGTTCTTGGAACAAATCGAGTGTACAAGAAAGTTTTTCTTTCTATCTTCCCAATGCTACGTATTTCGCTTAAAATACCTCTTGATGATACACAAGTAAAGAAACGACGAAAATGAAATAAATAAAGTGACTAACTATTTCAATTGAAAACGCACCAAAACAATAAACTTATTTATAAAAAAAGTGAGAAAATAATGTATGAATGGAGACTTTCCTGACGTTTGAATGCTCTGAAGTTTAACAAGGGTGTGCGGACGATTTGTATTGTGAAAAGACAATCCGTCGGTAGACCCGTGAATTCATTGCGAAATAAAAGATTTTCAGGAAAAAATGATGCTGAATTGTAGGTAATGTGATTTGTTTTAAATATTATTTCACGCTATAAAAGTATGTAAATGAAGTTTAAACAAAAAAAAAGTCAAGTTTGACAATTTCAGACGATACAAATAAATAAAAATATTTGATTTTTGCGGGGATTTGAACTCGGGTTAGAAAATTAGGAATTTAATGCCTAATCGCATAGATCATTTGAAAATATGTGCAATAATTTGGTATGTAACACAACATTTATAATGTTTTGTTTATTTGAATGAGGATATCTCAAAAACTAGGATGCATTTTTAGAAACGACTATACCACAGGCATATATTCTGTGTACCCTTCAGCATAAATGAAGGAGATCGAAATCCATTCTGGTGGTTCCCAAGTAAGTTAGTTTCCAAAGGATATCACTTTAAGCAAATACTAAGGAGATATTAAATACTTATAACAAATGATCATATTTCCAACAAAAATTAGGTTCAAACAACATAAGGGAATGCATCAGCACCATTGTGACTGAAACCCGATCTAGCTTCTACTGACCTCAGCGCCGCTGAAAGAAACGCCAAGCAGGGACCATGTCTATGCTCATGGGTGCTCCGCACCCACTGTTTATCTCTCGTGGGTGCAGGAGCCCCCGAGCACCCACAGAGTCGGCGCCCCTGATAGCTACAATGCCAGCAACTTGATATTGCTAAATATCTGTACGATTTCTTTATATGCACGCAACCGATAAACTGATTTTTTAAAAAAAATAACACACTGAATAGTTATTTTGATTACAACCCGACTATACATTACCAAACACAATACCTGTTTCAAGATTTCTGACAGAAAAGTGCATATCCAGAATGGTGCTAAGGTGTTTATATGCACTCTTGCTAATTACCCCGCCGTCGACGCGCCCTTCTATAATAAATAAAAAAAATAATAAATAATTATATGCACTCGGTGTAAGTTTCAATGTCATGTGTGCTCTGTACGCGTGCAGCCTTTCAATAAGTGGTCTCTGGTCTTGTAGCTCAGCGCTTTTGTCTACATATCACGTAGTCAATATTTATAAATAAAGTTTTGAAATACCCATTATGACTCCTAATTAATAGTTTTCTAGTTACACCTCCATCTGCACTTTTGCGTACCTCACAGTGTGGTTCAACTTTGGGACTTAGGAATTTCAATGATTCTAGATCATAGAACTGGAGTAACGGAAAATATTATGGAATACATTGATTCTCAGGTCTACACAAATATTGGGAAAAAATTACGTGATAAGATGTATAAGGATAAAAATGACTTGGCACATAATTCCAGGCGTAAGGAATGAAGATAAGTTTTATTTGTAACAGAATGATTGCACAGTCAACGTAAATAGTTTCCATCTATCATGCTTGGCGCCGCGTCCCAACATTAAATGATTTAAACACAAAGTAAGGTTTTATTTTAGTCTGTTATAAAGTATTTGAATAAGAAATGGAAGAAGGTACTTATAAACTTAAACTAAAAAATTCAATTAGATAATAGGACAAGTACGAAGCTGGGCACAACGTCGTTGACAGCGCAGAAACATGGCGTCGTCACAATAAATACAGGTGGGAAGGAACCTGTTTAGATATCGATAGCTATTGGGGGATGATATAGCCTAATTTTGAAGTTAAAGGTATTAGTCGCAAAGTTCTAACTGACCTGGCTGCAATAAGGGAATCTAAGGCCTAATTGGTTGTTAAATTGCAATCATGTATGAAAGTGAATAAATGTAAATTCTTATACATAACCATCTGGATTGTAATTTAAGCAATCTACCGCTCACATTACAAAGAGTTTCTTATCAACGTATCAGTTCTCCTTCTCGGAGTTGGCAGCGCGAAAAAATTGTAGTTGTCCACAGATGATAATTTCTGTAAGTATAAAATTAATAGCGATTTGTTGTACATGTCGCAGGCAAGCAACACAGTAATGTAAAGCATTTCACTTCAATAGAACTAAAACAAAATATAATAGCTCTACCAGTATTCTTCAACTTTAAAATTCATCAAGAGATACAGTCATAATAAATATATATTACAGAAGACATTCGAAGTAGTAGACAGTAGGGTTTTAACGGATATCCGCATCCGCACGTGCGGAACTTCCGCGTGAAATCATACATCCGCTTTCGCATCAGCAATTTTTATTGCGGATCTTATGCAGATGTTTTGTTTGCATTACAATATATATTAATATTTTCGCTTTATTCGAGATTCTGCCCATCGTCGCATAGCTATTAAAAAAGTGCTAGTTTTCCGACGATTTTGCAATAAAAGTAACAATGAATCAAACGGTGTTATAACCTAAGTGACAAATTTTCAAGTTTGATCTTGCATGTAAAGTAAAAGTCGGGCCACAATTCACCGCACCGAGCCAGCACTGTCACCGACCGACATTTTACTTATTGTTGTCGCTCACTCGATTGAAGTGAGTTCAAATGACGTCACACCACGTGTGGGCCGCCATTAGTTTGGAGTAATATTTGACGATGCGGGCCGGTGTCGGGATGGTCGATATGGAGAAGCATATACAAAGAGTTTAGTAATTTCTGGTCCTTTATAAGTAAATGTTGTTTTAGCGTTACTGATTGCTTTAGAAAAGTGTCTGTTTTGTCAGCCTTAATTTGGGTTCATCAGATGTTCATAAAATGTAATACCCGAATCACACGCCACAAGCATCTGAATTTGGAAGTACTGAAAAATATGTTTTCATTCATGTAAAAGTACATCTGTGTTTTGGAATAACAAAAATAAATTATAAAGAAAAAAATCACGTTAAAAAAAAGTATTTTAACGAACTTTATTACTTTCGTAGATTAAAAAGTATGCCTATGCAAAATGAAATACAGTACTCAGTAATAAAGTATAGCTGCTCTAGCTGCAATCCCCATATCACTTATAAGGTAATTTTTTAAGATTAATTCCGTGAAACAACGAAGTGTATACGTTAAAGGCGACTGAAGACAGAGTAAGAACAGCTACGTACCAGTGGGATGCGAGGGGGCGAGCCGTCACTCATCCGAGTGTCGGTACGGTGACAGTGCGGGCTCTGTGCGGTCTAGTGTTGCTCGAACTTAAAGCGGCCTATTCACAGTCCAACTTATAGGACATACGCGTAGAACTGCCGTAGGATGCGCTCAAACATTCACGCTACTCTAGATGTTCCAAGCAATCCATTCCACCCGTACATTCTCGCGGCACACCAATAGCTGCCCCCAATATCTATAGCTTATTAGTCAACAAGGGCCTTTTTTGGTTGCCTGGGAGCCCTACAACATCCAACACCTCCTACACATATTCCTGTAACCGCTTTCATGGACCAACAAGAGTTCTTTTTATCGAAAATTGGATCCTGCAAGTTGTACTGGGTGTTGTCACCAGAGCTGTGGGAAGGCGGGAGGCGAGCACGGAAATGAGCGTAGTGGGTAGGCGATAAGGGCCTCGCTTCGCATTCAGGAGGACGCTGGTTCAAATCCCCGTCCAGGAATCCAAATTTGGGTTATCCATAGGTTAAACAAATCACTCCAGGTAAGTGCTTCTTTTAGAAGATCATGTCCGAATTCTTTCAAATTCCTAGAGTTATTCTTTCCACGCCTCTAAAGACCACGATATCGATGAGGCAAATAGTTATAAGTAAAAAAAAAAGTGGTCGCGGAGATGTGCGGTGTTTGAATTAGTCTAGCCACGAACTCCACAAACTTCATATGGCAAAGACTGGTTATGGAATCATGGGTAATTATGTAAATAATATAGTTCACTTGTGAAATCATACCACATTTTTGTTGTTAAAAGATGAGGCAAAAATAAATCAGTATGACAGTATTATATGAAAATAAAATTTACTTAAGAAAAATGATTGATTTTAAATGAATTTTTGATAAAATATTAAAATCTAAATAATTATAAATTTATTTTTCTACATCCTCATCCGCTTCCGTAAAACATCCGCATCCGCGGATGTCAAGCACTGAATATCCGCAAATATGACATCTGCAACAACCCTAGTAGACAACGAAGGCAAATAGCGTTGCACCGAATTCTTAAAAAATTGTTCGCTTTTCATTAGATTTTATTTCAAAATTAAAAACAAAACTATTGCTTTGCCTTTACTACTCACATAAGGTTTTTTCCTCATTTGCTGGCAGTTATGACGTAATGTAATTACAAAATATGGTTAGTTTCTATTATTTTACAACTGTTTCTGTACTCTTATTTAAAAATAACTCCAAAACTCTGAAGCAATTTTTATCAAGCTGGAGATCAGATACCACATGAGATTATATCGCTGTGATTCAGACAGTAATTCCTTCTTTTTGGTTCTAGATTTATGACTCATTGATGTCGAGTTCATTATATGCTGGAAACGACTTGAGACAAGGAGCAGGAAGGAATTCAGTCATTTCATACTGAAGGAACCATCCAAGCATTCCACTCCTGGAGTGATTGGTGGAAAATAATGAAACACCCAAATCTGGATGGCGGGAGGTAAATATGAACCTTCATACTCCCGATTGAAATGCCAGAGTTTTACAGCTCACACAGTGCTTGGTGATTTCTTGTTAAGCTATGACAAAAACAAATAGTTTTTGTATTACACTATGAATGTCTGGTCGAATTTGATCAAAGACCTTCAATGAAATTTACCTAATTATGTTTCTCCGGATGTGTAAAACACCACAACTTTTACCCTTGTGTTAAGTACCTATAATTACATTTATCTTGAAAGATATAATATTTCAAAATAATGTCAGAAATGCAAAGACTTATGAATTAAGTGATTTTCCGTTATACTGAGGAATGGAATCAACATGTTCCATCATACTTCATAATAGCTGAAGAATTTATAAATATCAATGATACATTCTCCACACAAGTAGATAATAATCTTTTCGTGTTATGTAACACCTGTTACATATAACCAACAATATGGTGGGGCTTATCTTATTGATTTAGGGAGTGTCCATAAAGCACGTGGTAAGGTTGGAGGAGGACAGGAGGAGATTGTTGCGCTGGGCTATCAGGGAAGAAGTGGAAGCTCTGAACTGAGATACGAAATTTTTCAGTCACTTCATTTGGAAATGTTACAACAGGGTACAAAATACACAGCAGCATGCAGATATTTGCTCATGTAATTTAATTACCCTTGTAATAGACATGCATGATACATGTGAGTGAGAGTTAAAGCCATACCTCTAGGATGACATGCATCTGAACTATCTGACACCTACTGGCCGGTATCATGTATTAAAAGCATTAAGCACATGATAAATAGGCTCAAATTGCAGATGTCACATGTGATTTTTACCATTCCCCATCCTAGTAAAAAATTTGCATTGGTTTTATTAGTACTGGGATCATGTCACTACACCACTAGTTGAAGAAATAATTCTGTTTTTGTTCTGTTAAGTGAATATCAGAGAATCTTTAATTCTGGTGCTTGGTTAAGTGTTGGATTTAGTTTAGTATGAAACTTATTCATATATTACTTATGGTATACAGAAATGTTTTTCCAACATGTATTCAACATCAAAAATGGCATTAATGAGTTATAGAAATCCTCTAAGCAGGTCAAAGAATTATTCCCTGATGACATAGATAGAAAGGTGACAGAACTACAGTAATAGACTATAAAAATGTAACACCTCTTAGCTTATCTATATAGTAAATATTGTTTTTTAACTTAATCAATAAAAGTATAAGAAAGAAGAAATACGAATTCTTTCTGTAACATTTCAAGAAGAGAATAATCCCTTAGCAGTACCTATTCAGGTTGTTTTCTCAATCATTCACCATTTACAAGGTCACCATGTGTTTCAGGATATTCATCATCATCATCCTCAAGTTTCCAGCCTCTGGCTGGGTCTGCTTTATACACAAGCCTCTCCATTTGCTTCTTTCATCCCACCACCTCTCTGTCACCACTTTATTCCAGTCCTCTCCTCTCTTCCGTACACCCTCCTCCACACCTTTCAGCCATCCATCTTGGTCTTCCTCTGTTTCGTTTACCAAGCATCTTAATTTCATGGCTTTTTCTTGGGATTTTCTGAGCCTCCATTCTCTTGATATGTCCATACCATCTCAGTCTGGTTCTCTCTATCCTTTCCTGCAGGGGTTCCTTTTATATTGCATCTAATTACTTCATTCATTATTCTGTCCATTTTAGTAACTCCCATTCTACCTCTTAAAAACTTCATTTCACTTGCTTGTAATCTTCTGATGTCCTGCTTTTTGATTGTCCATGTTTCAGCAGCATAAGTCAAGATAGGCACATGGTACGTATGATAGATTACTCCCTTGTTTCTCTGTGGCACCTCTTTATTCCATATCAGGATTCTAATGCTACTTAGGAATGCCTCTGCTTGTCTTCCTCTTTCACTTATCTCACCATCATTTCCTCCACATTCCTCTAATACACGCCCAAGTACTTGAACACGTTTACCTTCTTTAGTTGTTCCCCTGCCATCACAATTCCCCAGGTTACCCTATTATTTTTCCTGGTTGTTACCATGTACTCACATTTCTTTACATTAAATTTCAGGCCATATTCCTCTACACTGTCTGTCCATACATCCAACTGCCGCTGCACTACCTCTTCATCACCTCCCCAGATCATCAGATCACCCACAAAAGCCATCACCTTCATGTTTTCCTCTCCCATCTTCACTGCCACCTTCTGCATTATTTCATCTATGATTACAAAGAAGAATAGTGGTGATAGGCCAATTCCTTGTTTTAGTCAATTCCTTTGTTCCAGCCAATCTGATCTTCCTTCCCCTATTTTCACATAGCTCACACTTCCTTGGTACAGTTCCATCACTCTCTTGATGGTTTCTTTGGGAACTCCTCTCTTCTTCAAGGCCTTCTATACCTTACTCCTGTGTACACAATCATTCGCTTTCTCAAAATCGAGAAATACCAAAAGTAGATCCTTTCCATACTCATAATGTTTTTCCTGCAGCTGTCTCATAGCAAATATCAGATCTACCGTCGATCTCGCTGATATGAAGCCTTATTCCTCTTTCCTTATCCCTTTTTCCACCCTGTCATGTATTCTTTTTTCAATGATCTTCTCATACACTTTGACACAGTGGCACATCAGTGTAATATCTCTATAGTTTTTTAAGCTCCTTCCTGCTCCCATTTTTGAATATAGGTACAATTATTCCTTTTTTCCAGTCTTCAGGAGTTGTGCCCTGATTCCATACCTTTCTCACCACATGGTATAGAGACTGCTTTCCTACTACTCCTGCCCTTAACATTTCCACGCTCACTTCAACGATGCCTGGTGCCTTTCCACCTTTCATCTATCCCAAAGCTGTTTCCCACATCTTCCCAAGTTAGATCCTACTCTTTCTCTCCTACACAGTTGTTATTTTCTTTCTTCTCCTGAACAACTGTATCATCCTGTGACAACTTTGGGTTCAGCAGTGCTTCAAAATACTCCTTCCACATCCTTTTCAGTTTTTCTGATCTGTTTATTTCGTTTCCATCTTCATCCAGCATGTTAACATTTTCTATCCTCTCCTTCCTCTTCCCTTTTACCATTCCATATAATTCTTTCTTATTACCTTTGCTATCTTTTTCCATCATGTTGGTCCATTTCTCCAGCCACTTCCTCCTTTAATCTGTTACTATTTTTTGCCTCCTTTTTCTTCACATACTCATCCCTTGTCTCCTGTGTCCTCTGCTTGAACCATTCCCTAAAGGCCCTATTCTTGCGCTCCACTTCTTCTTTTATGGTATCATTCCACCATACTGTTTCTTTCCACCTTTTGGTGTTACCAGTCCTTCCACACACTATTTCTGCTGCTTTGACTAACATTGTTTTAAAATATTCCCACTCCTTGTCCACTCGCCCCATTTCTGCTATTGGTATCTTACTCCTTACTATTCTCTGGTATTCCTCTTCATTGCTCTTCTCTTTCAACTTCCAGACTCTCAATCTCCAATCCTGTCTTTCTGATTTTCCTCCTCTCCTGTCACAATCCTCAGCTCCATTACTAAGACATTAATAATTATAAAAAAGTATAGTACACAAAACTCAGTCACATTTATTATATACCTAAAAATAAGATAGGATAAGGCAAATAAACAGTTACCCATCACTTACAACAGATGAAGGCAGGAGGGCGAAACACGTAAAAACACAAAAAACAAACGAATTGCATAATATTTCGACTTTAGTCTTAGTCATGTGGGCCTCGGATGTGACCACATCTTTCCCCCTGCTATATGTCTCGCCTCCCACATGACTAAAACTAAAGTCGAAATATTGTGCAATTCGTTTGTTTTTGTGTTTTTACGTGTTTCACCCTCCTGCCTTCATCTGTGGTAAGTGACAGGTAACTCATTTATTTCCCTATCCTATATTATTTTCAGTGCCTCTTGGCAGTTTCTTTGTTTCCTTTATCTAATTATTATATACCTAGTAATTTTAAAGATAATCTAACAACAGAAAACTTTACTGATTATTGACAGGAACATATTACATTCCATCTTTTGAGTAAGGCCACAATGGTACAATATAGAATATTGACACTACCCTGAGCGAAGTAGAAAATGTCACTACAGGCAAAGATACTGCAGTAAACTCCAGAGCAAGAATTGCTGCAATGACCATACTGTCTGCTCAAAGATAATATTTATTATAAATATATCAAAAAATACATGAGAACAAAAAATTAATAGTCAAATAAAAAACTTTTATAACCAACTACTGTGAATATATAACTCACTGGGGCTATCTTTATAAACCTAAAATAATCATTCCAACACATAATTTAAATAAAGTGTATTATATTATAAATTACACCATCAAAACACCTATATTTTAAAATAACTATGTGAAATCATAAAATACTATAAAAAGATTTGGTAAATTTTCTATATGCTACAAAACATTTGTTATTCAATTAATCCCAATTATAAGTATGGATACAGTAGTAACTTAATATCTGCCATAATGTGCTCTAACATCCTAAACACAATAGCTGGAAACACAATAAAATATCTTGTCACTAATAATACCTGCATGTTAATATACCATAGGAGTAACATTATCAGCACTAAAGTTTGGATCAGTTATTACTATGCTTTCATGATACTACAAACTAAAAAATATTTCTCATTTAGAACAATGCTGGAAAGAATTATAGCAAAAATAATAAACTATTCTGTAAGAATAAATTTCACCCAAATGACAATCCAATAATTTTTATTATCTCTAGACAATGTAAAATGTTCATTACTATCTTACATTAAAATCTACAGTCAACCATATTAATTCACAGATCACTTAAAAGATAAATATATTCTGTTAATAATATTCTACAAACTCAACTAGAACATGGAAATTACAGAAATAAATCTACCTTACATTTGTTGGATTAAGTAACAGATATCTAAAACCTCAAGAAACATGGTTATTTGTCAGCATTAATCCACTATTCTAAAAATACTTTAATACAGAATCTTTATAAAATAGAAAAGAAAATTGGCATTAACTAAAAGAATTTACTGATGACTTTTAATACCATTTTAGCACTCTAAATCATTTTCTTCAAACTTCTAAAAAATAACCCTCTGATGACTTTTAAATCTACCAGATGTTGTAACACACTTTTCAAAAACTTCACAAAAATATTCACGTTCACCTAAATTAATCCTTTGATGAATCTTCAGAGTTCAAGATGTAGTAACAGATTTTCCGCAAACCTTACTGAAAAATGGGCATTCATCTGAATGAATTATCTGATGATTCTTAAGTTTCCCAGACTCTGTAAAACATTTTCCACAAACATCACAAGCAAATGCATGTTCCCCTAAATTAATCCTAAGATCATTGCTACGATTCCAAGCATTGTAAAAAATTTTCTACAAACTTTACAAGAAAATGGGTGCTCACCCAAATAAATTCCTCAAATGTTTCTTAAGTTTTCCAGAATCTATAAAAGACTTTACACAAAGTATGCAAGAAAATGGGCGTTAAACTGAATGAATCCTCTCATGCTGCTTAATTTTCCCAGATGCAGTAAAAGAATTTCCACATACTTTACATGAAAATGGGCGTTCACTGGAATGAATTGTCTGATGATTCTTAAGTATCCCAGACTCTGTAAAAGAGTTTCCAGAAACTTCACAACAAAATGGGCGTTCACCTGAATTAATTCTCTGATGTTGATTAAGATCCCCAGATATTGTAACAAATTTCACAAGAAAATGGGCGGTCACTTGAATGAAACCTCTGATGACTGTTAAGATGACCTGAGATTTGAAAATACTTTCCACAAACTTAGCAGGAAAATGGGCGATCGCCTGAATGAATCCTCTGATGGTTCTTCAAGTACCCCAGATTGTGTAAAACGTTTTTCCACAAACTTCACAACAAAATGGGCGTTCACCTGAATGAATTCTCTGATGTCGCTTAAGATCCCCAGATCTTGTAAAACATTTTCCACAAAATTCACAAGGAAATGGGCGTTCGCCTGAATGAATCCTCTGATGTCTCTTAAGAGTTCCCAGAAACTGTAAAAGATTTTCCACAAACTTCACAAGCAAATGCGCATTTCCCTGTATGAATCCTATGATGATTTCTAGATTCGATGATGTTGTAAAAGATTTTCCACAAACTTTACAAGGAAACGGGCGTTCGCCTAAATGAATCCTCTGATGATTCTTAAGAGTGCTAGGATCTGTAAACGACTTTCCACAAAGTATGCAAGAAAATTGGCGTTCGCCTGAATGAATCCTCTCATGCTGATTAAGTTTCCCAGACACAGTAAAAGACTTTCCAACAAACCTTACAGTAAAATGGGCGTTCGCCAGAATGAATCCTCTGATGGTTCTTAAGTACCGCAGATTGTGTAAAAGTTTTTCCACAAACGTCACAACAAAATGGGCGTTCACCTGAATGAATTCTCTGATGTCGCTTAAGATCCTCAGATCTTGTAAAACATTTTCCACAAAATTCACAAGAAAATGGGCGTTCGCCTGAATGAATCCTCTGATGTCTCTTAAGATTCCCAGAAAATATAAAAGATTTTCCACAAACTTTGCAGGAAAACGGGCGTTCGCCTGAATGTGTCCTCTGGTGAATGGTAAGTGTCCTTAAGTTTACAAAGAATTTTCCACAAACTTCACAAGGAAATTGATGTTTACCCATATAAATTGCCTGATGCACTGCAAAACTGGTTCTTGGATGTTCAGCTACAGGTTGTGTATGGGTGTTGGTATGAGTATCAGTCTGACAATCAGAATAACACCTGGCAACACAGAAATAACACACTTATATGATAGACTTATATTTAAAAAAGTTATTAGATATAGCTATACTAATTGTTTGTGAACTCAACTGGAAAATTAGTAGTCAACAATCAAATTGTGTTTAGTATTATTAAGAACAGAGAGGAGAAAAAGAAAAGAAACCTAATCATACTTTATCATAACTATAGAACTTATAAGCAAATGAATAAGTCATTTCATAAAACAATTAACTAAAGAATAAGATTAAGATTAGCAAAAAGAAACTTAATATTGCCCATCGATAAAATAATCAGGAAATGAATAATTTATTCAGCACCCATCAACTGCAGTAATCGATACAATAAAATATCTGATTACTAAGATAGAAAATTCTCATTTTATATTAAGCTTATCTTATATGTAATATAAATAGATGTGTAATTTCCAATATTTCACTTTTCAGCCACCACTATCTAGCACAGATAAGTGTGTGTGGAAGTAACATGGAGTTTCCTGTCATGCACAAAGTTGGCCAAATCTCGATAGGTGTGGGTATGTGGGAGATATGATAGTTAAAAGTGGTGTTGCAGGGCATTTATGTATTTCGACAAAAGACCTGTGTATCCATATATGTTACTCTACTGCCACAACTATAAAGCATAGACCATTGGTGTTTGTGTGTGGTAGTGGCAACGGCCTCCTATCATGTAATATGGTGGTTAGATATCGGTAGCCATGGCGGTGTGGGGGATAGGGTGGTTGAAAACGGTCGACCTGCAGAACTTTCATATTTCTACCAAAAATATGTTTTATTGTGTATCACTTTTCAAAAAATATGTAGTACAGATTACTGGTGTTTGTGTGTGGTAGTAGCACAGAGTCACCCATCGATAATAACATTGGCAGAATTTCTGTAACTATGGTAGTGAGAAATGGTGGTTGAAATTGGTCGCTCAATGATATTTTCATATTTCGACCAAATACATGTGTCTCCGTATATGTCACTCTGCTGCAACAACTACAAAGCATAGACCATTGGTGTTTGTGTGTGGTAGTGGTATTGTGTCTTTTATTGTTTACTATGGTGGTTAGATGTCGCTAGCTATGGGGGTGTGGGAGATATGGTGGTTGAAAGTGGTCGACCTGCGGCACTTTCATATTTCTACCACAACATATGTGTTCATGGTGTATCACTTTTCAGCCAAAACTATCTAGCGCAGATCACTGGTGTTTGTCTGTGGTAGTAGCACAGTCACCCCTTGATAACAACGTTGGCCAAATTTCGGTGACTGTGGTAGTGTGGGAGATTTGGTGGTTGAAATTGGTAGTTCAAGGATATTTTCATATTTCAATCAGACATGTGTGTCCATATATTTTACTTTGCTGAATGAACTACATAGTGCAGATGACTAGCGTTTGTGAGAGGTAATAGCATCGAGTCTCCCATCTTGCACTATGGTGGTTAGATGTTGGTAGCTGTAATCCAAATTCTTTACAAACATGAACGAAGTTGTGGGTACAGCTAGATATAAGTATAAATATGATATAAAATTTTTTGAATTTTTGGTTTAACTTAACACAAGTAACATTAAATATTTGATAAGAAGCTATTTTCTAACAAAATTATGTTTTGAGTAAATTAGCAACTTTACTAACCAATTAATCGTGTGAAATAACAAGTACAGTATCCAATGTCATCAATAATAATTATTAAAATAAAATCTGGATTCAATATAACATTTGTGTAAGGAGTTGTAAATATGATAAATTAATTTTTGAATGTATGAGTGAACAGACAGACACTATAGGCCAAGAGACCTGATATCCGTATCAACTTATTTCTTGAAACAATGAAAGTCACCGTATAAACCAGGAAGGCAATAAATCAACAGAACTTATCTGATGGTAAATATGAGCTGTTTGAGAAGATTTAGAGACAACCTCTGTAGGACTTTGGAAATTTCCTATGGTTGATACTGGTTTTGTTTTGAAATGTATATATAAAAACTTCAAAGTAAATATCCCTTTTGTGAAATGCCAGGAGTAGAGGTAGCAGAGCAAACGGACTTTGTTTATGGGCAGTTTACTGTGACAAGTTAGAGTGGCACCAAATATAATTACAATTATTAGACATTAATTTATGAGCAAATATGTGTATGGCTCTTTATATATTTTTAGGGTTTCCTGAAAATCAATAAAATAAATATGTATGAGGGTATAACTAAGGTTACAATACTTTTGTCAGACCACTGCTTCAGTACAGTGTACACCACTGTACTGACGCAGTGGTCTGACCAAACTACACATTTGGGGACCATACTTTTGGTGTCAAATAAAGGAGATGAAGGGCACGCAAAGGGAAGCAGTGCACAGAAAGGAAATGATTACTATGGGCACAAACTGGCCCTCAGTATCTTGCATAAGGAAGGGAGAAAATTTTCTTTTGTAGGTAAGGATATCAGGGATAGGCATAAATTACCAAGGGAAGTGATGTAATATTTATCTAAAATGATGAATGAATTTAAAATTAAAATGCATCAGTGGCATGAGTAGATGGGTTGAGGAATTTAAAAACTTTAAGTATATAACATGATAATAAAAATAGCAACAATAGAGGGGTAACTAACTAGATATGTAGGGGAAGTTGCCACCAGAGCATGCACTCTAATGCAATTCAATTAAACGATATTTTGTCACCAGTTTATTGAAAACTTACACAGATATTACTAGTCACTATAAAAACATATTATGGACACATGTTTGCTATAAATTATATTATGGTGACATAAAAAAAATTATATCTTTAAAGTAATTACTTCTAAGACCACAAATAAAAAAATCATTGTTAAATTAAATATCATCTCCTACTCAGAATCTTAGATTTACTTATAAGAAGTGTATCAAAAACAAGAGAAATATGGTCTACAATATTTTATACTTCTCTTATAATTAAGAACAACATCCATCAGTATATAAACATAACCCTATATAAAACCTTACTAAATTATACATGTCTTGTTGACAACAATTTTATGAAACATATAAAACAAATATATTTTTTAAATAAATAATAACTTACTATTAAGTAACTAATGAACCAGATTTGAACATATCATCAGTCTAAAATGGTAAATCACACTAAAAATCAGAACACTATTGTTAAGGTTCTTTGGGTGGTTTAATTACTGCATTAATTAAAAGTCCACCAAAAAACAAGGTTATGTGAAGATGTTCGTTTATTTTGATCCAATCAACAAGTCAGCGATATTCACAAGCATAGTTGTTACATCCAAAGATGCAATACTGACTTACTAACTGAAGACTGAATGAAAACTTGCATGAATGTCTCTGTAACACTGAATTAATACTAATGCAAAACTAAACTCTCTGTCCAGGCGGATCTGTTTATATAGAGTCTATCGAAATTACGAGAATTCTTCAAAGGCATCCGCCCGATATTTCTCGATCATTAACAATCACTCAAACAATCAACATATTAAAACAATCGGAATTGATACAAAATTAATTAATAACATTACAAATGATTTAGAATGGTAATTATAGATACTTAAATACAAAATTATTTACAGAAATCCTTTCAAATGGTGGAAAATTGTCCTGTAGACATCGTAACATACATTAATACAAGTAATTACAAACTTTTAATTAAATTCTCTTGCATCATTCGGTTCTTAACATATTAAATGGTCTTTAAATAATTTTCTTACATAAAACAAAGTCTATATACACTTATTTACAAGAAATTACAAAAATAAACATATCAAATCACTTTCAAGCAAACTTTGGCTCACTACAAATATTTCACACAGTCCAATACTATTCAAAATACAGGTATTAGGGCTGTTACAACCCCTCCCCAGGATTCACTTAATTTTACACAGATAAAATTGATTGAATCCGTCACGATCTAAGCAGGTTGAATGTACACATAATTGCAGACACGAACAGATTACAATCAATCAACCATAATGACTTTTACAATGAACAAATACAATTCTTCATACAACATCTGCACATAGTCCATGACACTGATTTTTTACAATAATTGTCTTTTCTCAGATCCAATCATTTTATCATTTACTGTTTTTACACAACAAACGTTCAATGCCATCACCTTAAGTTACAATTTTTTCACTCCAAATTACACACTTGATGTCTGCTTGTTAATTACACCAGTCTGTTTACATTTTACAGCTGATAATTTGTCACCAAAATGTAGAAAGTCACAACATCATGAAAATACCAAAAGTTCTACACAAAACTGTCACAAATTATACATTGAAATGCTTACATCTGCATCTGAACTTAAGTACTCACACAAACTATTTACATGCATCAATTCAAAAACTTATTTACAAAATTAGATATTTACATGTAGGGACCCCTCCCCAAACCATGCATTTCAATTAATTCTCATAAGTGGGTTCCAGGATTTCCCTGGAAACCCAGAACCATGTAAGTTACTTTTTCCTAACCTTCCAGTTTTCTTCAACTTTTGTATACACATTTAATATTACATTTCTATTTTCACAAAGCTTCATTATATACATACAGAAACACAAACTTCCAATCATCTCAGACAACAGACTTTGGTACAACCACGCAACAGCTGAGACATACAATGGTTCTGTTTTAGCAAATTGATTGTCACTTAAAAGCAATGCTGTTGACTCAACTGGTAATACAAATTTATTATTCTCACTACTACAGTTTAGTCCATCATTACTCCCAACCCCACTCTTCATCATCTGATTACTACTTAAACTTACCAAATTATCTGAATCAGTACCTAAAACTGTTTTAACATCTGGCTTACTGACTTCATCCACCAAATAATTATTTTTCTCAGCAACTACTACTTCACTATCAGCTTCCACATCAAAGAGTACAAAACATAGTGTCATCTAAGTCACATTCTGTACAATTTTCCAAATTAGAAACTGGTTCAATAAATCCTTACTCCCACCCATTTCTTCAATGTCATCATCTACACCAAATAAAGAGCTAAATAACGTATCAGCTAGGTCAAAATTAGGACATTTTTCCAACTTAGGGATTGGTACATAAGGCTTTTCAACCTCTCTCTTCAGAAGACAAATACTTTGACTTACAATTCTCCTCCTCATCTGGGTCTCCTATCCACACCACTGTATCACCTTCATCTTCAAGATATTTGAGAAACTCCTCGATTTCAGCACTTCTACAAACTTCATTACCACCTATCCTAGCACACATAGTCCCAACTATGCCATTCTGGACCTTACAAGTTTCTGATAGCCACACTGTAGTATGCACTATAAATTCTGCACCCCTTTTTGTAATTAAGCAGTGACCATTTCGAAAATCTTCTACATGAAAATTATTACTTTCGCACACTGATTCTAGTGATAAGGTACTATGGTGGTCCCCTTCCCGCTTTATCTTATTATCAACCTTTACATCATCAACATCATTAATTACATCTATCATAACCTTATCCTGAAATTCACTTGCTGCTACCCTACCTCTTCCAATAAATCTTCTCGGGGATTATTCATAAAAATGGTATTAACGCTATAGCAGTTGGTACCTGGACCCACATTCTTGTCCACCACTGCGGGGCCCATCACAGGGGTGGTCTTTAGTTTGCCTGCCCCCCATGCTGCCTTTCCCTTTCAGATTGAGGGTTCTGTTCTCTCACTCCCCATTATCATTCCTCTTGCGTAATTATCACGATCCCTCCCCTGATCTACCATCCCTTGACCCATTACCCCTTCTAGGGGGACTCCTGCTGCCCCTCCTATGGTGTTGATGGTGGTAATGTTGTTCATTGAATGACTCCTGGGCATCCAAGCGTCTCAACAATTCAGAAACTCTATCCACATTTACTACATCCAAAGTGGCAATTAAATTTCTTGTTTGCTGAGGTAGCCTAGCTCCTATCAAATCAATAAATTCCTCCTCTCCATAAGGATGGTCTACTTACAACGGATCCAACATTTATGAAAAAAATCATGTTGAGTTTCCCTACCAGGTTTATAGGGTCTACCAGTCATCAACTCTCTCTTTTCTTGAATCTGCCTGCTTGTCGACCAAAAATGTTTCAAAAAGTTTTCTTTAAACAGCTTGTAGTCAGTCACTTCCCTAGCTTGTCTATCACCCCATGCCCTAGCATAAGATTTTAGATGTTTACCCACAAGTGCAATTTTCTTACTATCGGGTAACAAATTAAAGTAGTCTGACCTTTCAAAATTATCTATAAATTCAATAGGGTGAAGCCTCCCACTATCATCATAGAATTCAAATTCTTCTTTTACATCGACACTGAAATTTGGATACCTGTTAAGGGAACCTGACTTAATGAATCTGCAACCCAGTAACCCTTTTCTCTAACTGATTAACGTTAGATTGGGTTGTCTCCAATCCCTGGGTAAGTTGTTCCTGATGATTTACCAATGTATTAATATTTTCCCTAACCAACCACTTCCTGTCTCAACTCAGTAGCTTTAACATCATTAGCTTGGAATAAAGCAACATATTCCTCCCTCATCTTATCACAATTTTCACTGACTTCTTATAAATCAAATTTTCACATTCAGCCTTATTCTGTTCACAAAATTTTGTAACCTTTTCAAATTTCTCTTACATTCTGTTACTACCTTCCCCAATTTAGAATCTAAATTGTTAATATCTTCCTTGAATTGAGAGCTAAAACCCTGAAATTGCTCTGCGATTTTAACATCAAAACATTTAGTCAAATCAGAGAATGTTTTATCATTGCTTTGTTGCAGTTGAGAAAACTTGTCATTGATTTCAGCAAATTTTCTGTCATTATCATTCCTTAACTCACTTCTAAATTCAAAAATTGAGAATTGATCTCAGAAAATTTACCATCAAGATTTAACTCAGTTTTAAATTCAGAAAATTTGTTGTCAAGATTTAACTCATTTTTAAATTCAGAAAATTTGTTATCCAATTTGGAAAATTTATTATCAAATTTGTCATCAATTTCGGAAAACTGAGACTTAATTTCAGAAAATTTGCTGTCATTATCACTTATTAATTCACTTCTGAATTCCAAAAACTTGCTGTCAAGTTTACCATCAAGTTCAGAAAATTTTGCATTAAAATTGGTTACAAATGACTCTAGAAAAGCTTGCAGGTTCTGATTATCAGCCATTTTTAGTAATTAGCAAAATCAACATAAAAAACAAAATTAAGGAAAATTAAAATCTTTCCAATCTGCCACACATTAACATGCAAAATAAATCACTTGAATATTCAATGCCGTACTTACAGTTATTCCTCACTTTTGTATCACATTAAATTTCACTTAGAAGCACTTAATTATCATTAAACACCACACTGACTTCAAACACTTAACCACACTTTTCACAATTCACTGTAGGAAGACGATTTTGAGGCCGAAGGAAATCCACTCGTCGTCGGAAGATTACAGCCGATTCCCGATGGAAAAATCTCCGCCTTAGGCCGAAGAAGGTCCGCTTGCCGTCAGATCGTGTCGCCTATATAACTCTACGTGTGGCGTAGCCGGTCGAAATTTTCTCGCAGGTTATTTTCGCTTATCGCCGATAATCCGTCGCAATTTCTGCAGATTCTTTTTAGAAGATAAACATCCCACAGATGTTTAAGAACTTCTCGTCATGTCAACGGTCGCCATGTTAAGGTTCTTTGGTGGTTTAATTTACTGCATTAATTAAAAGTCCACCAAAAACAAGGTTATGTTGATGCTCGTTTATTTTCAATCAAAACAAGTCTGCGACATTCACAAGCATAGTTGTTACAATCCAAAGATGCAATACTGACTTACTAATGAAACTGAATGAAAACTTGCATGAATGTCTCTGTAACACTGAATTAATACTTAATGCAAACTACTCTCTGTCCAGGCGATCTGTTTATATAGAGTCTATCGAAATTACGAGAATTCTTCAAAGGCATCCGCCCGATATTTCTCGATCATTAACAATCACTCAAACAATCAAACATATTAAAAACAATCGGAATTGATACAAAATTAATTAATAACATTACAAAATGATTAGAAATGGTAATTATAGATACTTAAATACAAAATTATTTACAGAAATCCTTTCAAATGGTGGAAAATTGTCCTGTAGACATCGTAACATACATTAATACAAGTAATTACAAACTTTTAATAAATTCTCTTGCATCATTCGGTTCTTAAACATATTAAATGGTCTTTAAATAATTTTCTTACCTAAAACAAAGTCTATATACACTTATTTACAAGAATTACAAAATAAACATATCAAATCACTTTCAAGCAAACTTTGGCTCACTACAAATATTTCACACAGTCCAATACTATTCAAAATACAGGTATTAGGGCTGTTACAACGTGTTTCCCTAGTGTTATCTCTCGTATTGTCTGCAGGTTGTTAAATTTTCGTTCTCGACACTAGCTTTTTCATATTCACTGTACTTACAGAGAAGTCGTTCTGAGATCTTTGATTTTACTATCGTGCATATGAGATGAAGTCGATATAAAGTTGGCTTCACACAGAGGACATTAGAATTAATTACCAAAACACTTTTTGTCTGTATTAAAAAGACTTGAAGTGTTAAATACGAGCATGATACATATTGGTTCATGTCAGCTTTACGTTTTAACAACTGTAACGGACTAGGCCTGGTTCAAGGAGATAATAATAACGGGGGAAGAAAAATTCATTCCAAAGCAGAAAATAAAGAGAGGTAGAGAACCTGTGTACTATAATAAGGAAGTGAGGAGGTTAAAGAGGTTGTTAGGAAGAGAATGTAACAGAGTTATGAGACAGCAGGGTAGTAAGGAATATTTAAAACAACTAAACAAGGAGTTTATAATAGCTAAGAAGGTGACTAAAGATGGGTTTATGAAGTGTATTGTCAGTGCAGGGGGACAATTGACTGTTGCATCTAGAAATTTCTATGGCTATGTTAGAAAACTGAGAGGGAAGGGAGGATGTTGAGACGCTTATAGATAAGGATGGAGAAGAAGTTACTGAGGATTTGAAAAATACAGAGATTTTAAGTAACTGGTTTAGTGAGAGCATTAGGGACAATGAATGAGAAACGGGAGGGTATAATTCGGAGAACGAGCTTAGCAACACAATTAGAAATGAAGATACCAAAAAATTTGAACTTCATCCTGACGAAATCATGAAGAAAATAAGAAAGCTGAAAAAACATAAAGGGGATGGTGTAGATAATATTGCTACAGATATTGTAAAGATATCCGGATGTGACATTGTATCTTATCTGGAAATATTATTTACATTGAGTCTGGATACTTGCTGCTTACCACAGGACTGAAAAACTGCGATGTATTTCCGGTACATAAAGGAGGGGTGAGAAATAAAGTAGAAAATTATAGGCCAATTAGCTTGACGACAATGGTAGATAAATTAATGGAGAGATTGATACGCAACCACATCAGAAACATATGTGAGGAACGTAAGTGGTTTTCAAGTAGGCAGCATGGCTTTAGGCAAGGATATTCATGTGAATCTCAGTTGGTGGAATATATAAGCATGATATTTCAGATGAAATGGACAAAGGAGGCTAAATTGATAGAGTAGCACTAGATCTGTCAAAGGCTTTTGACATAGTGAGCCATAAAATGGTAGTAAATAAGGTAAAAACTATTGGAGTGGATGAAAATATGATTTGCTGGGTAGAAGAATTTTTAAAAGGTAGAAATCAGAAAGTTAGGGTACGAAATGAAGTATCAAAAGAAGTAGAAATAAAAATGGGAGTTGCCTCAGGGTAGAGTATTGGGACCAATGTTATTAATTATTCTAATGAATAATTTTGTTGATTGTTTACTGTCTGAAATTAGATTGTTTGCAGATGACATAATGCTGTATAAAAGGATAAAAACGGTAGAGGACTGTAAACAGTTACAGGTTGATCTGGACAGGATATCTAGTTTGGGGTAAACATGGGATGAAGATAAATGCAAATAAGAGTCAGCTTATTAGATACACAAATAAAAACAAAAGGTTGATTATGATTATTAGGTGGGGAAAGAATTGCTTGCTGAAGACTTGAAATGTAAATATCTTGGCATTACTTTTGATAACAAGCTTAACTGGGCAGGACACATTGGACAGGTGGTAGGAAGGGGTTTCAAAGTTCTGCACTTGTTGGAGAGAGTGATGAGAGGATGTACGAGAGAAGTGAGGGAGTTGGGTTACAAAACTTTGGTCAGACCATTGATGGAATATGGTAGTGTAGTATGGGACCCAAATTTTACGTATCAAATACAGGAGTTGGAGATGGTGCAAAGGAGGGCTGCTAGATTTGTTTCCGGAAATTACTGCAGAATGCAGTCAGTAGATGATATGATAAAAGAGCTGGAATGAGATTCATTGCAAGACAGGAGGGGGTGAGGAGGGTCATGTGATTTTACAAGGCGTATACTGGCGATGAGGCATGGAAAGATATTGGAGAAGGTATGAAAAGTAGTGCATGGACAGGTAAAGATGATTTTGACCACAAGTTCACACTCGATTTCAGGCACAAGGGTGTGGGAAGATTCTTTTTTTTTTTTAGGTAAGGGTTTCAGGGATTGGAATAATTTACCAAAACGTTGAAAGAATTTAAAGTTAAAATTTGTAGAGGGCAAATGTAGATGGGGGCAGGAAAGGGGGAAGATGGGTGTGCTCCATTGCAATTAAATTAAATTAGACATCAAACTCTCTAGAAATTTTTTCAAAGCACCAAAGCGTACCACTTCATTTGTACGAAGAGTATATCAATATTTAAATTCATCATCAGACGACCATGGTTTCAGAACAGTAGTTTACTAGAAGGAGCACAAAAATTATGTAGTTTACAGAACCACTAATATTTTCTTATAGTGATAAGCTTTTAGATGACGTGGTTATTTTCAGTTTCCTTCCACACAAGTATCATTCCAATATCTAGTGAAAATGTCTCTGTAAATCTACAAAGAATTTCAAACATGCCAACTTTCCGACCTCTCTCGTAGTTAGACATTTGGGTGTAGAGGGTCGTCACTCTTCGCCTTATCATACTTGCTCAACAAGAACTTATGGACAAAAAAAGTGTCATGTTACACTTCACTATTCACCACCTATATGCTAAAAAAAAACATAGGAATTTTGCATAGCAAATAGCCCCGTAATTCTCATACTATTACATGTAAAACTTTCATTTTTAATCATTTAATTCGCTTCATATGGCGATACTAGAGGCCAAATTTCATTCATTTATCACAACTCCGTCTAGGTAATTTCCTCCAGTGTATAAACAAAGCAGATATGGGACAATATAATCCTATGAGCTTAGTGGGGAGGAAGAAGATATAAAGAACAGAATATTACATTGGAAGATAAGCGTAACAAACTAATTACTGCTAAGTCTTCTCGAATTGATGACACACTACCGTGCTGGAAATCACAGACATAATACACCATCGGTAGTGGATGCAGGTTTGATTGCAAGAACAAAATGAGCTACCAGGATAATGTGTTAACCTAAGTTACTAACGTAATCTATTTGTAATGTCTAATAACTAAGGAATAGATTTTTCTTTTGCAGCATAACTCCTAAGTCAGCGTGACCAACCAATCATTAAAATTACTAGAAGTTTAAGGCGATGTGTACTTACAACTCAATTAAAAAAAGTTTAAAAGAAACCAGGGAAGTGGTGTTAGATCCTTGAGCAATTAGGGTTAGGAGCTGTCATGACCTAAACACATATACTGCATGTGGAAGGTCATTTTCAGGTTTGGTAGCGGACTCTGCTCCACGATCTTTCCAACTCCACGCCAAGTTGCCGCTCAGACTGCTAAAGCTATCATTCAATTACAGTCAGATTAATTATAAGTAAATGCTTTATGTAGTGCATTAAGAGGTGATTGAATAAAGTAATATTAATATAGTAAAATAAAGCGGCTTAGCGGCTCAGTGGTTAAGGAGTCTGGAGATCGAAAGATTCCCGGTACTAATCTCTGTCTTGATGGGGATTTTCTTAGGTCCCTCAACCCGACCTTCATCTCTGGCACAGCTTGCTGTGTAATGTGAAGTACTCCAGAACGCTTCCGTGGTTTTGACTCCACGTTAATCTGTGGGAACCCTTTAACCGGGAGGATTGCCGGGTTAGGTTAGGTAAGGAAGAGAGGAACTAGCCACCCTACTTCCAATAAACAGCTATGTATACCCTGTAATGATAAACCTTACGCCTATCGTACAATTGTTTAACAGTTAGTATCGGCCACTACGTTTGTGTGAAGTCTGTTTGCCTTGACGTATGACGGGACAATTCTTGGTCATCGCTCCTCGGGATACAGTTCCCGGACCCAGTGGAATAAACCTGCCTTCACAATTGAAGAGCGACCTGTCACTTTTTGTCAGCCCACACAAGGGCTGAGGATGAATGTCTCCCAAGCCGGGTGGTCAGCGTCTCCAACCCTTTAAGCATAAAAGCACGCCTTGCTTAACATGCCGATCTGCATAGATTTATGGCCTGCATAGACTAAGCCGCAGTATTTACGAACAGCAACGAATTTCTACGCAATAACACGAGGTCATCGTGCCAATCACGATAAAGGTGCCCTGGCAATCCCGTGAGTGTCTGGGAGAGAGAAAATGTTTCCTCCAATAAGCAATTAGTGAAGGATTTGTTATCATTTTGCGTGTAAAAATCTGTCCACATATGGAGGGTATCCGGATGGCGATTGGATAACAGAAGAGAAGACTGGAAGGGAAAATATCGACACTGCAGCTGTGGCGGCAGAAATCGAGGACTAGGTTCTCGAGAGGGTCTTGGGCGGTCGAGTTACCATGCTGGCAACTTACAGCAATAAGCGACCAGACTTTGAGTTTGAAGAGTGGATATCAGGATTACCTTCGGTTTGAACTCTGAACAAGTGGTTTCTCACATGGTACTGTATGAGTGAGGACGATTGATGAGTTGGTGATTTCAAGGTCTGCACACTATTTCTCGGTAATAACATTTCCTCGAACTTTAAGGACGAGTGTCTGCACATGAATATTTTTCTCGAAGAGACCTCCCAAATGAAGCCCTGAGTGGATACCTCCACTCTATAAGAGTTTCAATACCGGACAATAAATACCAAGCATAGCAATAGTCGTGCGGATAAGTTATGTTTCACATACAATTGCATTGATAATACATCAGATTGAATAGAATATTGAATAGAGGACCTGAATGGAGATCATCAGGATCATGTACTATTGCGTGTCCCTTTTGCAAAGATTTCATATTTTTGGTATGTGGTATCTTTTGTAAAATCGATTGGATATCAATTGTACTGTATTGTAAAGTGATGTTTGTTTTAAAATATGATGTCTTCAGTGTTAGCAGAGTAAAATCAACTTCACAGCATAACGACCATTTTTGTAGGACGGGGTGTTGTATTTATTAAACTAGACGACCCGTGCGAAAATTTCGCGAATAAAATGCGATGAATAGTGAGGTTGAATATAATGTCACCAAGTTCAGTCATTACTCTTCATACTCCTACTTCATTTATCGATTTTGGTTAGAAATCCAGGGAGATAAATGGCTCGAAACACAAAAAACGTATTTTAGAAATATTGACATTTTTGCGCTTTATGGGTCGAATTACGAAAAATTCCTTTCTTAGAATATAATGTTACCACGGCGGAAACCTTAGTCTTTAATACGATATGTCATTTATCTATATCGATTAGATATCAAGGGAAATATAAGGCTCGTGACACAAAAATACGTTGTAGAACAATTTATACTTTTTCCCTTTAATAGTTGAATTCCAAACACTTCTTTCTTAAAATATGATGTCAGCAAAGCTGAGACATTATTCCTCACAATCGTACTTGATTTATCGATTTTGGATAGATATCAAGGGAGATAAGTGGCTCGAGACACAAAAAACGCATTTTAGAAAAATTGACTTTTTTGCCTTTTATGGGTCGAATTACGAAAAATTCCTTTCTTAAAATATAATGTTACCACGGCGGAGACCTTATTCTTTAATATGATACCTCATTTATCTATATCGGTTAGATATCAAGGGAGATAAATCGCTCGTGACACAAAAATCGGTATAGAAAAATTTATACTTTTTTCCTTTAAGGTTGAATTCCAAAAACATTCTTTCTTAAAATATGATTTCACAAAGCTGATACATTACTCCTTATATTCCTACTTCATTTATCGATTTTGGTTAGATATCCAGGGAGATAAATGGCTCGAGATACAAAAAACGCATTTTAGAAAAATTGACATTTTTGCCTTTTAAGGGTCGAATTACGAAAAATTCCTTTCTTAAAATATAATGTTACCACGGCGGGACCTTATTCTTTAATATGATACCTCATTTATCTGTATCGGTTAGATATTAAGGGAGATATATCGCTCGTGACACAAAAATGCGTTATAGAAAAATTTATACTTTTTCCCATTAAGGGTTAATTCCAAAAACATTCTTTCTTAAAATATGATGTCACAGAGCTGAGACAATACTCCTCATAATCCTACCTCATTTATTCTTTTGGTTAGATATCCTGGGAGATAAATGGCTCAAGATACAAAAAACCATTTTAGAAAAATTGACATTTTTGCCCTTTAAGGGTCGAATTACGAAAAATTCCTTTCTTAAAATATAATGTTACCACGGCGGAGACCTTATATTTAATATGATACCTCATTTATCTATATCAGTTAGATATTAAGGGAGACAAATGGCTCGTGACACAAAAACGAATTGCAAAAATATTGATACTTTTGCCCTTTAAGGGTTGAATTCCGAAAAATTTCTGTCTTAATATATGACGTCACTAAAGCGGATATCTTAATCTTTAAAATGATACTTCATTAAACGATCTCAGATAGGTATCCAGGGAGATATTTGACTCATAACACAGAAAACAGCATTTTAGAAATATTGACATTTTCGCCCTTTAAGGGCCGAATTCCGAAAACTTCATTTCTTAAAATATGATGTGACCAAAGGGAAGACCATAAGCTTTAAAATGACACCTCATTCATTGATTTCGGTTAAGTATGAAGGAAGATACAGGCTTGTGACAAAAAAATACCTTATAAAATAATATATATGATTGTTGAATTGTTTATTTAATTTTAAAAGTAACTACACCTTCCGTCCGTTTGATCATTCTGATGTTAAAAATAAACTGCCGATTTATGACACATTTAGATTTACAAATGTTTATTAATTCATTTCGCACCTTTTTCATAATTATTCTATTCAATAAATATGCTAATAAATGGTAAATAAGACCCCACAAACTCCAGTTTCATTACAATGGCTACCCAACTGTGGCTAATTTCTGTATTAGTTAGGCCCTCGCT
>JARYHS010002848.1:0-36852 GCA_031002005.1 Vandiemenella viatica
CCAGGGAGGAAGTCTTCATTAAAATATCCTAATATTAATATATTCGATTATTTGTCTACGGACATGTTTTGCAGCAAATAAAACATATATCTTAGTGGGGAAACTTCATTTCAAACGATGCAGAAGGAAGATGATTTGCGAGGTTGACGTATAGTACGGACTGACGTACATGACGAAATTATAAGCTTTCTGTTTTTGCCATTTCGGTTGCAGATGCCTGAAAAATACAGAGAAACGAAACAGAAATGGCTGAGCTAGTAATATTCGCAGAAACATAACCGGTTAATAGTTCTCATTTTGAAGGGAAATGGAGGCTTTGTGAGAGTGAGTTTCTCCTCACTGTGATATTCATTCTGGTAGTCGCAAGCCACCAGCTTCAAAGCCTGTCAGAAAGACAATTGAAACGCACTGTTCTCTAACCTGAATTGTAATTACATAACGCTGATAACCTTGATTTTGTGCTGATGCATGTTGTACATATTTCAGCTCCACCTCGTTCCATTCCACAATCCTTTTCATGATTAGCATGTCGTATATTTAAACAAATATATACTTTTCCTTATGGTTGGTTTTCAATTTTAGTTATAAGGTAAAATATATTAAATCAGTGTAAAAACACAAATGGTTAATCTTCCTTGTTAGCTTGATGTAACAGCAATATATTTACACAGAGCGAAAACATCCTCGGCCACCATTGGCGCATCGAAGAAGCCGGTCAGGATGATGTGTGACATATCACAACAAAACTGGCCTCGTATTATATTTGTTATGTGACCACACTATTTAGCTGAACTTTTTCGATATTTCGAGATGCTGTGAAAGATGAAAACAGATAGCATGCTAGTAATAATTAGAAGACAGTGCACTGTCCACTGTGAGGACAGTTCTTTACTTCAATATTGTGATCTTATTGAAAATAGTATGTCCTATTACAGAAAGGAATTAACATCGTAGCTAATTTATTGATTGTAATGTTGAATGATATGAAGAATAATAAAATAAAACGTAAAAATAGTGGATATTAAAAAGAAATGTTTTAAATGCCTCAGCGCCTTTTAAAAAAAAAATAAAGTTGCAAGTGAAAATATAGAGTTGCATCATTTAAGACTAACTGTATCTCAATTTGAAGAGCTATTGTGAAATATTTTTTCCGATACATAAAAAATGACACCGCTATGAAGCAATTTTTTGATAGCAGAGTCTCTAAAATCCTTGTTCTTATAAATTTTTATTCTTAAAATTCCAGGGAATTTCCTCACTTTCATGCAGTTCTAAAGATTTTAATGCCTCTGCTTCACTCCGCTTACGCGACTTGTTAGTTGTCGCCATCTTGATTGTTGAACTCGCACGCCAAATGTTGGTCGTGAACCGAGTCCACTATGATCAGTGAACTGTCTGTCTTGTACCTGTTGACACGAGGAGAGTGGACTTTTTTTTTATTAATTTTATTGACATTCGGTTGTATAACCATACAGTCATCACTTGTTACATTATTCTAATTAATTAACTAATTAAATTTAGCTATCATATCTTGTATTTACTCTTCATCATTATGCTTATTATATAGTTTTGATTATTTACAGTTTTGGCTATGCTAGTTACAATCTTGTATTTACTCGTTATGCTTATTGTATACAGTTTTGATTATTTACAGTTTTGACTATGCTAATTACAACCTTGTATTTCTCTTTATCGTTATGCTTATATATAGGTTTTGATTATTTACAGTTTTGGCTATGCTAATTACAATCTTGTATTTACTATTTATCTTTATACTTATACTATACATTTTGGTTGTTGTTTATAATTTTCAGTCAAGCTTATTTAGTCATTGTTACACCTTCAAGTATAAACCTGCCTCGATGCAGCAATTGTTATAGTTCCTTTTGTGTTTGTTGGTATCTTCCTGTAGGACTAGTTAGGCAATACCGATCTGGTGTTAGTTGTTCTGCGTTCTTGATTTATTATCGATTATGCTTATTTGATGAAAGCTATGATCATTTATTTGCCCCTTGGCTAATAGTTACCCCGTATTCAGATCTTATTGGCTTGTCTTGTGTGTCTTTTACCGTTAATAGTGTCTTAAAGGTCTATATCTTCATTTTTTAAGAATTTGGTAATGCTGTTGTAAACTGCTCTGTTATCGCTCGCCAGTAGCTGGGTTAGGTTAGTGGGGAGTGGGATTCCATTTCTAACTAATTCTTTGATCATCGAATCCTGGGACCGTTTAAATTTTTTACACGAAAATATAATGTGGTTGGTGTCTCCTACCACGCGATCTGAACAATCGCAGAAGGGAGATTCCCTCAGGCCTAGACGAAAGAGGTGACTGGGAAATCTTCCATGGTTGAAACGCAGTCTGGAGATCATTGTTGTTAGCCGTCTACTTGTTACCCATTTGTAAAACCACGGTTTGGTCGGAATGATTGGTTGAATGCTCCCATAGTGGAAGCTTTGATGTTTAGAGATGCGCTCCATTCTTCTTGCCATTTCTCTTTTACTCGTTTTTTAATTGTGTGGACTATGTCAGAAGCTGGGAGGTTCCGGTCGTCTTTAATTCCTTTGAGGCTGGCTTGTTTTGCTAAGGTATCCACATGTTCATTGTAACTTATACCTCTATGGGCTGGTACCCATACCAGGTAGGTAGTGATTCCTCGTTCTCTGCTGAATTTTATTTGTTTTCTGATTTCTACGATTGTCCTTGGAAGGTGATAATTCCACGTGTTGTTGTGTAGGCATTTTAAGACACTCATGGAATCCGTTAGTATAACGATTTGCTCCGCGTGGATCGTTTGACTGTACTTGACCGCCTCCAGTATGGCTTTCGCTTCCGCTGTAAAGATCGATGTTTCCTCCTGTAACGAGAATTGCGCTGAGTGACCCGTGCTTGGACAGAAGTAAGCTGCTCCTACTCTGTTTTCCTCGGATGTTTTTGAGCCGTCTGTGTATATTCTGAATAAGTTTTCCCCCATCTCCGCAAGGCGTCTATTTAGGTTCTGGTTTATGTTAGGGTTTATGTCTTCTTCTAAAAAGTGAATGTGGGTTGTTTCTAATCGGAGTTCGTACGGTTCTTGGAAGATGGGTGCATATGATATGCATCTATTTTATCTTTATATTTAGTCCAAAGTTTGTAGGCATTAAGTAGTGGGAGCTTAAGTTGTCTCCTTCCTTCTTTCGCTAGTGATTGCATCCTCTCGAGCCGGTGATGGAGCGGGTGCGTTTTAAGTGTCAGTTTCTCCATTATGAATTTTTCCTCCAGAAATGTTCGTCGTATGTGGAGTGGCAGTTCTCCAGCTCCACTAATAAGGCGTTCGTTGGTGTTGAGCGCATTGCTCCGAGACACGCCCTTAGACATGCTGCTTGAAGCCTATCTAGCTTTTTGAGGGCGTCTTTCCTAGCATATTGGTACAGTATACAGCCGTATTCCAACAGCGATCTGATTAGTGATCGGTAAAGCAGTAGGAGTGTTTTAGGGTGCGAACCCCACCAGGTGCCCGAAACCATTCTAATTATGTTTAATCGGGAGTTCGACTTTGCTATCAGCTGGTCGATGTGTTGGGTCCAGTTAAGACGGCTGTCTAGTAACATTCCCAGGAATCGTCCTTGTTTCTTTAGTGGCAGTTTATATGGTCCTATCTGAATACAGTCCGAGTCGTAGAGGATTCTTCTTTTTGAGTAAAAGACAACCGATGACTTCTCTGGAGAAAGATCGAGTCCATTGATGTGTAGCCATTTGATGAGGAATATCATTGCCTTGCTCAATAGACTATGTACTTCCTGCTGCGATTCCGCATTGGCATAAATAACCACGTCATCTGCAAATTGGAGTGAGAGAATCTTCGTGGAATAGAGTTGATTATATCACTTACGTACAGCAAAAACAGAATTGGGCTAAGGATTGCTCCTTGAGGTAATCCTTGATTTGCCGTACGAGGCCCTACTTGATGCTTCTTCGAACTAACATAGATTATCCTCTTGGCTAAGAGGGAGTAAAGACCTCTTACTAGCTTCTTCGGTACCCCTATAGCCTCCAGTTTGTGCATCAGATGGGGAATTCTGACATTGTCGTAGGCCGATTGGATGTCCAAGAAGATCGCTCCCATATTGCTTATTGTGGAATGCTAGGTGGATATCAGACGTCAAGGTTGCTAAATTGTCTAGAGTACTTTTCCCCTTGCGAAATCCAGATTGTGAGTTGGGAATTAGGTTGTTCGATTCCATCCACCATTCTAGTCTGTTTTTGATGAGTCGTTCCAGTGTTTTTCCTACACATGACATAAGCGAAATCGGTCTGTAAGAGGTCGCTTTGGTGGGGTCTTTGCCTTGTTTTAATACTGGAATGATGACCTGGGTTCTCCATTCCGCCGGGTAGGTTCATTCATCCAAATCTTGTTGAAGGTGTTTAAGAGCACCTGCAAGCCCGAGAGAGACATGTTTGTTAGCATAGCGTAATGGATTCCGTCTGTTCCAGGGGAAGAGTCGGAGGATCGTTTTAATGCTTGCTGTAGTTCTATCATGGTAAATGGCGTGCATAGCTGGTGGTCCGATGTTTCCTGAGTTGCTAGATCAAAATTTGAGTCCTCCTCCTGGACTGTGGGAGGGGCGATTTTGTCTGCCATGTCTTCTAGGATTGATGTGCTGATTTCCGGGGAGCCGTTGTTGAATCCATTATTCTTTAGCTTTCTCACTGTGGACCAAATGGAGGAGATATTCGAATCCTTCCCCAAGGTTTCGCAGTATTGTATCCACGTTTGACGTTTTTGAGTTTTGAGGGTCCTTTTTGTTCTTGCGTTGATTTGTAGGTAGGCTAAGTAATGTTGTTGATCGGGGTTCTTCCTGTATAAGCTCAGGGCGAGTCGTCTTTGGGCTATTGCTTTCGAGCATGTTGAATTCCACCATACTGGTGGGCGGTTTCTCGTGGCGTTCTTGTAATTTTTCCGTGGAATAGCTTTGTTTGCTGCCTCTGAAATCACTTTTATCAATTTCTTATAGATCTCATTTCCCGTGGCTTGATCTGTAATGTATCTGGAATTTTCCTCAATTCGTCTCCTGTATTGGGCCCAATCGGCTTTGTTGATGTTCCATCTGATTGTTGGATGTGCTGGAGTTTCTTTGGTAAGTGGACATCCAATATTTAGGAGTATCGGGTAGTGATCCGATCCTAGTGAATCCTGCAGTACTCTCCATGTAGCTATGGTCGCCAGCATTGGGGAGCAAAGAGTTAAGTCCACTGCCGATCCGGGTCTTCCTGGTGAGGAGACCAATGTTGGGTTTCCGTCGTTAACTACACAGACGGAAAAAAAATCCCAACACCAAGAAAAAATTATTGTAGAGTAATGAAATTTGGACAATGCATTTGTCAAGTTAACATGTTTAATTGATTAAATTTTCAAGATCACAGGTTAATTTAAGCTCAAGAAAATGCATTTCAAATGTGAAATACTGTTAAATTAATAGCCGGTGTAACCTCCAGAATTTTGAATGCAAGCCTGCAAACGTGAATGCATTGTGTCATACAGGTTTCGAATGTCACTTTGTGGTATGGAGTTCCATGCTTGTTGTACTTGTGCTGTCAATACTGGACGGTCAGTGCTGGCTGTGGATGATGCTGGAGTTGTCGTCCAATGATATCCCATACGTGTTCAATTGGAGACAGATCTGGTGATCTCGCAGGCCAAGGTAACATGTCGACACTCTGTAGAGCACGTTGCGAGACAACAGCGGTATGAGGGCGAGCGTTATCCTGTTGAAAAACTCCCCCTTGAATGCTGTTCATGAATGGCAGCACTACAGGTTGAATTACCAGACTGACGTACAAATTTGCAGTCAGTGTGTTTGGTATAACCACAAGAGTGCTCCTGCTGTCATAGGAAATTGCTCCCCAGACCATGACTCCAGGTGTAGGTCCAGTGTGTCTAGGCCGCAGACAGTTTGGTTGCAGGCGTTCCCCTGGCCTCCTTCTGACCAACACACGGCCATCACTGGCACCAAGGCAGAACCTGCTTTCATCAGAAAACACAACAGATCTCCACTCCGTCCTCCAATGAGCTCTGGCTTGACACCACTGGAGTCGCAAACGGCGATGGCTTGTAGTCAGTGGAATGCACGCTACAGGGCGCCTGGCTCGGAGCTGTCCTTGAAGTAACCGATTTCTAACAGTTCGTTGTGTCACTGTGGTACCAACTGCAGCTCGAATTTCTGTAGTGCTGCCATTCATGAACAGCATTCAAGGGGGAGTTTTTCAACAGGATAACGCTCGCCCTCATACCGCTGTTGTCTCGCAACGTGCTCTACAGAGTGTCGACATGTTACCTTGGCCTGCGAGATCACCAGATCTGTCTCCAATTGAACACGTATGGGATATCATTGGACGACAACTCCAGCATCATCCACAGCCAGCACTGACCGTCCCAGTATTGACAGCACAAGTACAACAAGCATGGAACTCCATACCACAAAGTGACATTCGAAACCTGTATGACACAATGCATTCACGTTTGCAGGCTTGCATTCAAAATTCTGGAGGTTACACCGGCTATTAATTTAACAGTATTTCACATTTGAAATGCATTTTCTTGAGCTTAAATTAACCTGTGATCTTGAAAATTTAATCAATTAAACATGTTAACTTGACAAATGCATTGTCCAAATTTCATTACTCTACAATAATTTTTTCTTGGTGTTGGGATTTTTTTTTCCGTCTGTGTATGACCAGATTGTTGTCTTCTGCCATATCCTTAACTGTCGTTCCCCTCGCGTCGTTGTAGTGGCAGCCCCAGCTCTGGTTATGTGCGTTGAAATCGCCAGCCAAAATCATTTGTGAATTGATTTGGCTGGTAAGATTACTCCAGTCATTTAGGGTGATTTTTGATTTTGGGCAGCAGTAAATGGAAATAATGGTGATTGGGTTCTGGATGGAGCGGATCCGAACTGCTACTGCCTGAAAGGGTAATTTGCTTGAATTGAGGACAATCGGTTCGTGAGGAACGTTCTGATGTACCATTATCGCTACACCTCCTTTGCCATCCAGTCTATCATTTCTGTACAACTTGTAGGATTTGAAAATTACTTCTTTGTTTGGTTTGAACCACGTTTCTGATAATATGGCTATATCAATATTGTTTTGAATGAGTGCTGAAATTAAGCTTTCTCTATTCGCCCATACTGATCTTCCGTTCCATTGTAAGATACTTAGATGTTCGGATAACGTGGTGTTGTTTTTCTTATCCATTCTTAGCTGTATTACTACTTTGGTTACTTTCTTGTTATTATATTAATGGGCTCCTATTATTTCCGTTGTCAGGTTGAATTATTCCAGGTTGAGGTTGAAATTCTATCGTATGTTGTTCCTGGGTTACTAGGGGGCACTGCGGCACGTCCATTAGTGTGTTGGCAACAAGGTCTCTGATATTGTGTGGTAAGTTACCGGAGAATGCCATTTGTAAGATCACAGTGATCAAGTTTTGTATCTTTTCTACTAGATATTCGTTCGTTGTTGGGGCGTTTTGGCTGTAAGGATTGTTAGTAATTGGGAATTCTGGCTGGGGTGGTACCCTTATAAAAAGCTCTTGGGGGACCTGAATGGTATTTCTGTGGGTGGTTCGTTGAATGCTACTGGGTGGCCTGCTAGGCTCTTTATCCCTGCTGTCTATTCTGAAGGTTGGTTTCTGTTGGCTGGGAAGGGGTCCTCTTTGTTGTTCTGCTCGACTTTGTGTCGTAATGGGAGCCATTGGTGGTGGGTTCAGGGTGTTCTGGGCTGCAATTGGGGCTTTCCTAACTTGGTTTGTAGTTCTGATCGTTGGGAGGTTGGATACTTGATTGTAAGTTGTTTTCTCTCTATTCTGAGTCAATTGTTCGGCAGTTATCGAAGCATAAGTTTTTTGTTCAATGCTTGCTAGTGCATCCTGGTAGGATATTCCCTCGTAAGCTCTTTTCCTATTAATCTGTTGTTGTTTTTGGTATAGGGGGCAGGTACGATCAGTAGAGAGGTGGGGACCTTCACAGTGAGCACAAGTAGGGGGTCCCGAATTTTTACATTCTTTGAAAGTGTGATTTCCAGAGCAATGGCTGCATCGAGGTTGGCTGCGGCATTGTTTACTATTATGACCGTATCTAAACATTGAGAACATTGAAGGACCGAAGGGATGTACGGTTCTACTGGGCATCTTACTCCGTGAATTATTACATATTCCGGACGTCGCTGCGCTTTGAAGGTAATTGCACAAACAGGAATGGGTCTTCTCTGGTCTCTATCGGTATCACTAGAATTTTTGGTGAACCGTCTTACTCGCACTACTTGAACTTCACATCTTATCACTTCCATTATTTCCTGCTCAGATAGTGACGTGTCTACATTTCTTATAATACCTTGGCGGGTCGTTAGGGATATGGGAATGTACGCTTCCATATTGTGCATAGGAAAAATTTTGCTCTGTGCGAGAGCGTTAGCACTAGGGCCGGAAATTGTCTCTATTCTAATACGGTTTCTGCCTGACTTAGTAATGTTCACTATGTTTTTGGTCACTAGTTCACCTTCTTGGTGGATCAACTTGCCAACTGCCATGGGATGTAGTCTACCAACGTTGTTCGCTTTGCTTTCTACAAAAATGATATACGGGCCACCGTCATAACATTCGTATTTGTTGGTTATTTTTACCACTGGGCCAGCGCTTGGTCGTTGTTCACTTACCGCAGTAGGTATTGTAGTGGTGCTGCTTCCTGTTGTTGGTGTTGTCATGCTGGGCTGCTGGTGTTGATTTCTGTCGACTTCCACCCTCGGTAATTTTTCTGCGTTGGCGTCTGCTGTTGTGAGTTCGATGTCTCGGAGCAGGCGCTTGTTCGACTGCTTTTGTGGAGGCATTTCTTCTTCTGGTGATGTGAGCACTTTTGTAGAGTTGTCCAAGTTTATCACGGTGTTCAAAGCTTCACCTACTACCTCCCCGATGTTGGAACCTATACTGTTCTCGTTAACTGCACTACCGCTTGGAAGGCCGATTTGGCCCCCTTGTCCATAATCTCCACCGAACATGGTGGAGATTATGTTAGCTGCAGGCTTTAACTTACAGCTGGAGCACTCTTAGTGAAGATTGATAATCACACTTCGATTCCCGTAGAAATATTTCAACCTGTTACTAGTCTGTTATCCGACGAACTTGTTGTGGCGCACTCAACTGTAAACAAGATTCACTCACTGACTCGCTTCGGAACGATGTTGCCGGTACGGCGATCAGGAAAGTGACTGATGTTCATATTAACAGAGCAAAGCTTTGCAAAGGTGGAAATTGGTTTTAAGGCTGACAAAGCTTCCTGTTGAGATGTGCTTCAAAGCGAAGATCTTCTGTTTCGGTGAAGACTAACACGTGACCACTCCGTCCTCGCATTCAGTAGGACGCCGGCTCAAATCCCTGTCTGGCCATCCAGATTTTGGTTTACCATGGTTTACCGAAATCAAGCCAGTTGATTGTCAGGAAAATTCCTTTGAAAGGCCATGGTCAAATTCTTTCCCGTTTGTTTCCTCAAGGCCCTTCCCGCCTCAAATGACATAGACGTCGAATAGGCACTAAGCCAGAAGCAAAATAAATAAAAATAAAAAACGTATGTTTTAGAGAAACTATATGCTGCGAGTGGAATTATTATTAATAGGTACCGTACATATCAAGTAATAAAAGTAAGAAATCTTGTGATAAAAGTGATGTATGTAGTATTGGAGTGTAACTGGGTAGTGAATTGGGACCATTCCTGTTCATTACTGTAATGCTTTATGGTCGAACGTTAAGTTGTTTCCCGTTGATGTAACAGGCTTAATACTTAAGAAGACTATGAAAAACTACAGAGGATTCTGGACAGGTTATCCTAGTTGTAAACCAGAATTGAAAGTAGATACAGGCCTAAAAGACGTCTTATTTATGCACAAATACAAAAAATATTTGCATTAATACAAGCAACAGGAGTAATTTATTTTTGGAAGTACAAAATCACTTATCATTTGTTAATAAATGTAGCTAGGTAATATGTAGTGAAAAAGTGGTGGAAGAAAGAACAAAATCTTGTCACCATTTAAGAAGGTAATAAGCGAATGTACCACAGTAGCGAGGGAACTGAGAATCAGAATATTTGCCCGGTCCTTGCGTAAGTATAGTGGGTTATTAAATAAAACTTTTTATGGGTATTAAAAACGAAAATTTCAAACATTACCCTTTAATAATCAGTTACTAATATGATAAACGAGCTGGGTTGGGAATTATTGGGAAACAGGAGAAGGAGGAAGAGAGTGATGTTTATTAATAATGCTTACATTATTTTAATTTAATTTAATTGCAATGGAACACACGCTCCATTGGAAATTTCCCTACACACCCAACTTCCCCCTATACTACACTCACCTACATTTGCCCTCTAAATTTTAACTTTAAATTCTTTTAACGTTTTCGGTAGGTTATTCATCATTCCCCTTGGTAAATCATTCCAATCCCTTACCTAAAAAAGAAAATCTTCCCACAACCTTGTGCTGAAATCGAGTGCCAGCTTATGGTCATGGTCATCTTTTCGCTTCCATGAACGACTTTTCATACTACTGCCATATCTTTCCATGCCTCATCGCCAGTACTATGCCCTGTACACTCCCATTACCCTCCCTATCCTCCTCCTGTCTGCAATGAATCCCATTCCAGCTCCTTTATCACATCCGTCACTGATTGCATTCTGCGATAATTTCCAGAAAACAAATCTAGCAGCCCTTCTTTGCACCTTCTCCAACTCCTGTATTTGATACGTAAAATGTGGTCCCATACTACACTACCATATTCGAGCAATGGTCTGACAAAAGTTTTGAAACCGAAATTCCTTTACTTCTCTCGTGCATCCCCTCATCACTCTCTCCAACAAGCTGCAAAATTTTGAAACCTTTTCCTACCACCTGTACAATGTGTCCTGCCCAGTTAAGCTTGTTATCAAATGTAATGCCAAGCTATTTACATTTCAAGTCTTCAGCAAGCAATTCTTTCCCCACGTTATATTCATAATTAACCTTTTGTTTTTTTATTTGTGTATCTAATTAGATGACTCTTCTTTGCATTTATCTTCATCCCGGGTATGGATGGTTATTGAGGTAAGAAGAGTAGTAGTAGTGGAAAAGAAGATGAGTCTGTGCCGATAAAGTAGCCATTGATTTTTGGCATAAATAATGGGAATGTTGAATTTCTTTAATTTGATTTAGGGGGCTGGAATAAGCTGAACGGTATAGTTCAAAAAGCAAAGGATCGAAAGCGCTTCTCGTATGTGGTAGAGAATTGCGATGTGTGTTATTGAAAGAAAGAGGGAATGATGGCAGACTAACCGGTTTTAGCCAATGGTTGCGCAGATCATAATGCTGTTCACCATCAGTAGTACTGACACTTCACACGGAGCGTCGTTTAATATCTAACGCCAGTCAATTGGTACGCAATCTGGTGATTAAGTATTGTGCACCAATCACCACCCTTCTATCCGTACTGCACTTACACTGTCCTAAATTCTCTTCTCTTGCGAATGAAGCAAATTAAATCACTAAAGAAAATATAAACTTCACTTACAAACAACACGAAAAATTTATCATATTTTGATTGCCAATTGGACAAGTTACATACATCATACTCTGAACAGGTACAGGAACTGAAATGTTTAAGTACAGGAAATCATTATCAAAGATATATTGGAGCAAAGTGAAGCACTGCATCTCGATAGGACACTTAATAAATAGAAATCAAACATTATATACTTTCTTTTAAAAAATCATTATTTGATTTTCTGCATTTAATTTTCTGACTTTCTTAACAAATTGAAACAGACGTCAGATCGAAGAGTGTAGTTTCGGGCACATTCACCGTAATCACTTAATATGGTTTGATACAATTCTTACACTATCAGCTTTCACTGACTTCGCAAGTTTAACTGCACGTCGACATTAGGGCAGTTAGAGCCAAGAGAAGGTATGGGTTAGGAGGGCAGAGAAGTGTGGGTAGAAACGAGCAGGCAGAAATTCGATGATCTTTTCAAAGATTCGCACTGGAGTGATTTCGACAAATATCCGAAAATGTAAGTGTGGATGTCAGACGGGGTTTGAACGAGAGCTCTCCTGGATGACAGGTTCAATTCATTACCGCTCATCAACTACGCTTTGTTTATCATAATCTTGACCTGTTTCTGAGCTTATTGGTCAATGCATTTACTTCTTCCATCCATATTGCACCACTGCGTTTCCCGTATAGGCGTTTCCTGTAAAGGCCAAGACTGAACATGACACCATTTGACAAGATTTTCCCATTGATTGGTAATGCCCAAAGCTGCAAATTGGTTGTGACAGTTAGTTTGCTAGACGTTAGGAAAATATACTGATTTTGAGATGTCGAAACATAGTTACACCATACATCTCCTACTGCTAACTCAACCGAATCTTATAAAATCTACATTTAACAAGAAGAACTATGATAACAAAGAAACAAAATCATAATCATAACCAAAACGTTGACCATTCATTTGGAAAGCGGGTTCAAACCTGCTATCCACATTGGTTGAGACAATAAGCGTTTTAAGCAGGCATTAATAGTTTCTATTTTCTCCGACAACCGGTACAAGTATGAGTATTTGCACTAGCAACATAGACTTGATGTTCGCTTTCTTTTAAATAACATTTGGTTATTTGGATACACTCACTGTGCCATTATGTAATTAGCAACTACTTATTGGAACACTCATTGTATTCTAGACTCTGCATAGTATAGAAATCTAACACTACATTAAAACCACACACGCCGGATGCTGCAGTCGAACTGGTGACCACTGCATAGACAGACTACTGTGTTCTCCACTACGCAGTTTTCTGTTGGCGTAATTGATGTTATAAAATTATTTCGCTGTTCTACTGTTTAGAAAGATAGTTTAGATCATTCTTCAACTCTTAATCAAGAACAATATAACTGTGTGAAACGATGATATTTGTCCCAATTCCTTAAACAGGAAAGTTGTACGAGGCTCCCTAAGCTGCCTACGACGAATGCGGAAAGAAAAACTGAGAATCCACAAAGGTAGTTTATCCAGACTGATAATCTCTACGAGAAAGAGAATTGTGGAAAACTAAAGTAATATAGATTGATGGAGATCCAGGTTGGCGAGTGGTATTGCATTTTGGAGGACGCCGTTCTTTCATAAATACCGGAGACCTGACTGCGGTTCTATTCGGGTACTAATTACCTAGATATCGACGAACTATAAAACCATTTCTTAAAAAAAGTTTGGAAAATATTTCATATCATTTCGGACGCAATTATAATAGTAATAATAATTATTATTATTTAATTTTTGGGTGATGTTGCACAACATTTATTTTTCTAATTGCCAAAATATTAGGGTTCAGTATAGCACATACTCTTACTTCTTTCCTGAAGCCAAAGAATGACGAATTAGCATAATTGTGGAATGAGAAGTTTGAATAAATCGTGCTACTGCACGGGTACAGGCCATTACAGTACATGTGCTGCCACCTAGCAAGAAGCTGGGAAAGTTCGTGCGACACATCGGAATGAGCAAACCTGTCTAAAGTAAGCTCACTCGATTTATCAGTGCCAGCGCGACCTTTATGGCCAAACGCCATAAATACAGTATACAGGACGGAATCTCGACGTAAGCTCCAGCCGGGCAGTGAACTCGGCTATGACTATGCGATGCTGTAATCCGTTGGGTATAATCGGAATAGGCGCGACTTTAGTAGTCTGAAAATCGCTAACGAAACAGGCGTTATCGAAGAATGAAGTAACTGAAAAATTAAAGAGTAAGAAGTATGATTCTTCTTATTGTTGTTTTTCACTCACTGTTAATATCCTTTTTTTATATTTTATTGCTTGGGGCTTTACGCTTCGTCGACAGCGAGGTCATTAGAGGCGGGATGGGATTGGGTAGGGAACGGGAAGGATTTCGGCCATGGCCTTTTTGAAGGAAGCATCTTGGCATTCGCCTGGGGTGATATGGATCTTCTATAAGATTTTAAACGTTTACTTTCAGAAAATTCGGATACTTTCAGACGGGGCCACTACACTATGTTAAAGAAGATGATAATCAACAGATATCACCACGTTTCAACGTTCCTGTCGTCACCATCCCGCCATCCAAATACGCTCTCTGTGGAGGAGAGAAAACAGCTCTTTGTGTACTGATATGGGATAGTGTGTGTTTTCCTTCTCATCAATTTATCACGCATAATTCATACGCATATTGGTTCTCTTGTAACTACGTATTTGTGTATCTATAGATTGGGCCATGGCCTCCAATTCATACCAACTTGACGTAAGCGCCTCTTATCCTACAAATAAAGAAAACAAACCATCAATTTCTTAAATACAGGTGAGCGTATGTTGCCGGGGACAAGATGGACTTAAACGCTACGTGGATTATGCATCCTTTGATGATGACAATGAAGAAGCAATCTACTTCATGAGTGGAAGACTATTCTTAGTTGTATAAAAGAGCTACGAAGATATGAAGTATGAAACCTACAAGCGCTGGAAGCGAGCTGTTTTTCAGCCATAGCTAGTTTTATCATTCAGAAACGCAGGAACAATCTTTAATGAACAAGAGACTGATTTTTAGGCTACTGACAGTTACGTATGAGAGTGATACCAGTTACGTCGTAAAACTGTGTTCAATGTTTTACATTAATAAGAAGTCACATGTAAATCATAAGGCACTAACGTTGATTCGGCATATATTTATGTATGCTAGCAACTTTAGATAATATATTTACTTAATGGTTACATCTACGTCTTGTAATACTATAGTTATGTATGTTATCAGACACACTACACAGCATATACACGGCAATTAATTTGACAGAGCACACACAAAATGTTGATAGACGTCATTGATGTACTGGAGTCTCGGATTGCTCCTACCACACAATCTTGTCCCGTTTTCTCCGATGCACCATCCTTGTTGCGTGGTACTATGCCCAAGCCTTCGTTTGTCCGCCGGGGCTGGGAAAGCTTTGCTTCAACCTGCAGTGGTCACAGCTCATCCGAGTAGAGGTGATCAATCATAGGGATAACCAGGCGAGTTACAGCATGAGTAGACTACTGCTCTTGCCCTTCTTTTTTAGGAGAACTTGTCCCATTGTGCTTAATTGTCACTGGTTTTACGATTGCATCCACATTTCAGGTGATTGCTGGGTGTTGTTATATTGGTCTGAATTCCTTTTTATATGTAAAGAGAGTAATAATTATGTTTAAGGTGAACGTTGGTAACGTAACCAGGATGGTTTATTGGACGAAGAATTGGAAGTAATACATGGAAGAGTGTACCAAAACCATGTATTAATAAGGTTTCAGGCATAATTGAGTGGAAAATTTTTGATTTGTACGTAAGGGAGTGAGAAAAGGGAAAAATTATAAGGACATGACACGAATATCATACATAAAAATATTAAAGAATTTAGGGATAAAAATGTACAAAACTCTAGAGTAGGTAAGTATCAAAAATGCCACCGGAATGTAAGCTCTATCAGAATTAATAACAACAGAAATTGGAATGAAATTTTAGACGAGGCAAAACACTTATAATTCGAAGTAATCTCACATAGCTACTTATGTTTTCAAATTAACTTATATCACTTTTTTATTCTTGCAATTTACAACTGTTATTTAAAACTGGGGATAAAGTGATTACTGAATCTAAAAGTTTCAAACTACACCTTTGTTTAAAATACCGGAAACCAATAATTCTAAAGTGCGCCATGTTTTTTTCCGAAGACTTTATTATTTTGTCATATCAAAAATGTCGTAACGTAGGCTATGTGTTTGCACTGGATGTTGTCCAGTATTCATCCTAAATTGCATAAGAAACGTAGGTTAGACACCAAAAACTACGTATTATAATGCTAAAATTAATTGCCAAAATGATTTCTAAATAAATTTCTATATCGTCACCGAATACGTCAACCCTATTGCTTCATTCACTGTACATATAATATTTGTTGCTATGGAACAACAATTACCTGTTAATAGAGACCGCCGTATCCGTGGATACTCCTAACTATATCAGCTCAAACTGATACGAATCGGTCGTGATCTGCTGTTATCCGAAGCTCTTCGCTTTGTTTCCGCGCTCTTCGGCGATCACCGAGTTCTTCATCCATCTTCGTTTCTGCTACACCAAGAAAGAGATCACAATATGGTAAGTAGTCCACCAGCGGCAATGTTTTAGTAGATTGTTCTCTGAACATCAACAGACTAGTATACGAGCTTGAGCTAAATAATTCATTGAATTTACAAATACAAATAATTTTTTTATGTTTGAAGAGGCTTTCGGCAAAGAACTTCAACACACATTCAGTTTACATTTGCTCCTGTCAAGAATTGGATCCACTCTTCCATAAACATTTTTTTTTTTTTTTTTTTTTTTATTTTTTTTTTTTTTGTGAATACTTGATGTTAAATGAATGGTACATGTTTTTTGCTTTCTCCAAAAATTTATAGATTCTCCAATTTTGAGAACTACTAGCATGCCACGTAGTTCAGGCGCGGTTATGTTTAACTTCGAGCTCTCTCTATTTACAAACCTTTTATTCAATTAATGGTACTTAGATTATCCATTTAAAATGCACAGAATTCCTTTAGCGGGTGGAAGTGTATATTCCTCCAGCGGCCCGAAAACTGCAACTGACCTGTTGAAATTTGTTTAAACTGCTTCGTTATAAATGTCCTCTTCACGTTTTGCACTCTCCTTTTTCGGAAAAGTCGCCACGAATTAAATTAATAATGCCGAAATGTGAGACGCTCCGCAACCGCAAAATGTTAGCAACACTGCAAAAATGACACAATAATTATCGGTGCAGGGATCATATCAATCTCCTTCCATAAAACATTTTTTTTGGGTGCAATTCTTGACGTTAAATGAATGCTACATGTTTTCGCTTTCCTCCAAAAATTTATAGATTCTCCAATATTGAGCGATTTTACACGTTAAACACTGCTAATCTCATGTCACGTAGGTTCAGCGGGGGTTCTTTTTGTTATAGTCATCGTGATTTGGTTGAAATTCGGCCATGACCAAGAGTAAAAAGTTTACAGGAAATTCGTTCTGCGCCATTCATCTCAGTAACGGTACATTTGTTACAACGGAAGCAATCGATTATCTCTGACCGCCTGTATCGAATTCTAAGATGCCGAGCCTTGCTGTACTGTATCTCGAATAAATATTTTCTATCTATTAATTTCGTACGACGTTTTACAACGGACTGAATCTAAACGGCCTATAAAATATTACAACAAAGAATTTAACCATCATTTCAAAAGATTATAATTGGTTTTTCAATGCTGGCGACACTTCCGCATTTAAGCTTCGTGGGCCTCTAGGCTATACATGTGGCCCGCGCCCTCCAGTCAGCAGTGACCTAGGCGGGGGCCCTTGTGGATGCTTAAATTCGGCCCAAAATGTTTTGGATGACCTATTTTTTTTAGCTCTAACTCTGGGCGACCCCCCTTTGTTGTGCGGCCCCGTAGGCTACAGCCTATGTATCCTAATGCGGCCTGGCTGGCGTTATCTAATAGCTGTGCATCACTGTCACATTTCGGTATTTTTTAATTTAATTCGTGTCGACTTTTCCGAGAAACGAGAGTGAAAAAACGTGAAAAGTGCATTATAATGAAGCAGTTAAAACAAATTTCAACAGGTCAGTTCCAGTCTCAGATCGGTGGAGAATATCCCCTCCTACCCCCTTTAGCTTTATTAATGAAACTTAAATCACGGAATGAGTTTTAAATTTTTAATGTACGTTTCATCGTCATCACCTCTAGTTTCCAGCTTATTTTCCTGGAAAGCCTCGATCACAAGGTTCTGGTTTTTCCGCTGTTTCCTCCAATTCACCGTCACCATCTTATTCATGTTCTATTATCTCTTTTACACACAATCGTCCTGTCCATTAAGCAACCTATCTATCTATTTCCCTTTCTGCAGCTTATTTCCATCGCATCTTTATTTTATACATCTTTCTTGATTTACGCGTATCATAATGAGATATTAATCAATTTAGTACGCCAACGTAAAAATTATTTTGATCTTTTCGATGAAGTAATATTAAGCCAGAGATAGAAAGTTAGATCAGCTATTTGCTTCTCCGGAACTCCATAATGAAGTGTAATAAAAATGACTGATGGATCCATGCATATTACACATTAACATAGGCTATTAGAGTTTTAGGACCCGGAAAAAAACTGGAATTTGATGTTGAGGGCACCCACTTTAGAAATGGATAAAATAAAATCAATAAAAGGACCCATCGCTGTCTTTGACGATTTCTTGAATTTTTCAGACGATCCTTCTTCATGTGTTGGCTCTCCACTTCAAATCCTCGTTTCTCTTGGGATTTCGAAAGGTCACTAACCATTTCTTCACTGCTGGGAAAATTTTCCTTTTTGCATACGATGTACGACAAAAGCATGCATTGTTATCAGTCAGCATAGAACTGCTGGTTACCTTCACTATGTAGGATGCCAGGTTGGATTACGTACAGCCCATGATAAAGTCGGATTGCGCGGTCACTTACTTAAGAAACGGAAATAATGCTTTACGTTATCTTTTCAATATAGTGAGTGATACGATGTTAGTCTCTTGTGCATCAAAATGTGATCAAAGCAGCCAATAATAAAATTACTCATCTTAAACAAGTTTCAGTTCACCAACTGATATACAATGTCGCTTTAAATTTAACAGTTAACGAAGATGTTTTATTTATCAAATTCTTACTGAAGTGTACGGAAAGTAATGAAACGTTCCCATTAATAATTTTTATATAAGCACATGGAGTCCTTTCGTAGCCTTAGCTTACATTATCATGAAAGACAAGCAAAAATTGAATCAAATAATGCTTGAGGAAAGGCCATATTCAGCTTGTGTGCAGATGAAGCTGTCTTAACATGTGGCAGTAAGAATTGGGTGTGGCTTCATGCATCAGGGAGAAAAAAAACCAGTTCGCTCCAAAACTACTGTTGATATTGTCCCTTTATCAGATACTGGTGACGACAAAAAGGTAGTTACTGAATGTAATTACACAGGTTCGTTTCTTTGGTCTTACATAAATAGTAAAGGCTAATACAGGGTGTCCACCATGAATCTGACACCTTTCCATTTGGTTGCCAAGAATCAAAGAACGGAAGTATGTTGGTAACATGCATTGCAATATGTAGAGAAACTGAGGAAGTTCTGCTGACTATTTTTGAAACCCCGCGCAAGAGATAGTAGGTGGCACTGCAGTAGCATAACTGAAAATGGCGTCACCGCAAGAGCGAGCCCAAGTTATTTGGTGGTACGCGGAAACAAATTCAGTGATTTTAAGTGCAACGTAATTTTCGCCGCGTGTTCAAGAAAGACTCATCATCACGGAACACTATTAAGAATTGGAAACAGCGCTTTTTGGCGAAGGGAAGTGTGAAGAAATTGCATGGTGGCGTTAATGAACACGTATCATGTAGCAGCAGTGAGACAGGCGTTTGAACAAAGTCCACTCAAGTCCATTCGACAAGCGGCACGAGAACTGAAAATGCCGAAGTCCACTGTACATAAGCTACTGCATCACTCTATTCGGTTTCATGTATATAAATTACAGTTGCTTCATGAACTGAAAACAGATGACGGTGATACAAGGCACGCATTTGCTATCGACATGTTACATCACATTGATGAAGACCCAACATTTTTAACTCTCATTGCTTTCTCTGATGAGGCCACATTTTATTTTTTAAGCAAAGTCAACACACACAATGCACGTATTTGGGGATCATAAAACCCACATTGCATTGTGGAACACATTCGTGACAGCCTGAAATTAAATGTGTGGTGCGGATTGATGCACAATTTAATCATCACCCATTTTTTCTTAAAAAAAAAAAAAAAAAAAAAAAAAAAAAAAAACAGTTACGGGCAGTGCGTACCTCGACATGTTGGAACAAATCTCCAGTCTTACAAATTGTTGTGCCTCAGTTAATGTATTTGCATCCGAACGTCATCTTTCAACAGGACGGCGCCACGCCGCATAGGAGCCTGATCATTCAAGAATTTCTCAACACGTAAATTCCCGGTCGCTTGATTGAGCGTGGTGGACCGGCAAGTTGGCCGCTCCGATCAACGGATATTACCCCTCAAGACTTCTTCTTGTGGGGATATGTGAAGGACAAGCTGTATACAGGTAGCAAAATTCGTGATCTTCAAGAGCTTCGCGGCCACATACGAGATGCTGTCACTTCCGTTACGCCTGAGATTCTACAGAAAACCTGGCAGGAACTTAAATTCAGGCAAGATGTTCTTCGTGCAACGGGTGGATCACATGTAGAGGTGTACTAATATTTTTCATAAAACTTTGAGAATTACTCTTGACCTTGCATTCATTATTTTCATTTTACCCTAAGCAGTATGCAATGTACAGCAATTTCAAATGTGTCAGGTTCATGGTGTACACCCTGTATAACACTCAATCTTTTATAAGAAAACTATCCCCACCACAAAAACTACAAGACATACAAACTGTTATCTCGGCCACGGGATTATGCCAAGCCGAGGATTTGGCAGCTATTACGACAGTAGTAGAAATGACAGCGCACTTGGTCACGTGAAGGTGTTATCGCGAGAAGCCACGCTGAACCCCATCCCAGCACCACAGTACTGCAGTTTTCTTCGCTCTGCAAGGTTCCATCACGTCAGTTAAACCACCTGGTGTGGCGGATCGAACGCCAATGGTCCACCCCTTGCCCAGGAAAGTCGCGAAACTTAACCTTATCCTGATACAAGTCTTCAAATTATGCAGGATGTACATATCGTGTGAATCCATTATACAAGGTGTCTGTAATTTGACGGACCAGCAAGCCCGTATAACTGAAGTATTGGATCAGTGTGTACCCCTGGGCAGGTTGCTTCACATCCCTGACAACACGCACGAACATATTCTTTCGCTACTGTGTCTCTTTACTACCCTCGATCTTCTAGTGTGCTACCTCAACAAAACACTTGGTATTTTGGAACCGCATACCAGCTTCGCGTTATGCAAATGACAGATCTCAGCCAAGCCTGAGGGTTAATCTTCCTGTCTGATGAACCAACGAGAACCGATGCGAAACGTACCCGCAGGTTGCGAGGGAGATGGCTTGGGTGTCCTGGGAGCTGCATTCTCGTATCCACTCCCTCTGTGGAAGGCCTGGACCCCTGAGGGACTGAATGGTATCAAAAAAATAATTAAGAACGGAAATTAAAATCAAAATAAATAAATAGTCGAATAAAAATTGTGAATTGCAGGAGATATAACCACGGCTGCAGACTTCATGGCAATTTCGGGACGTAACTAACAACTATTTTGCCATGTTACTTAATAAACTGTACCACCATACTTATCTTGTATAAGCAGTAAGGTCTGCAATTCTGGACTCCTGTTTTGTTTACCGGTGCTTCACGTCTCATTCACACTAAGGCTAGTAGATTACTTAGTAGAGAGTCGCTAGCCTTTTCCCTAACTGTCTATTTTTGTGTTTCAGGATCCTCTCACACGTTATATGCTGGTGGTGGGAGCTGCAGGCGCTTTCACATTGTAAGTTGCTTTTCTCACCTTTTGACTGTTTCAGCTTGTTACTAGCATCTACTGTATGCTATATTTAATCAATAAATCCTGTAACTATTTACACCTAATGTACTATGAATTGGAAGTTTCAAACTTTGTAAGCAAACGTTTTCATAGTGGCCCTACTGAAAACTTTCACATTATTAAATTGTATTTCAACACTCAAGTAATTATGACAATGATTGAAAGTATAGAAGAATATATTCGAATTCTTTAATCATAGTTTAATTGAAATACACTGTGTAGATAACTGAAAAATACGATACAAATTGTTGTGTTGGTGCATAGGGCTTGCTCCGTCTCTTTCTGTGATTGCCAAATGCGTAATATCTGTTACAGTAATAGATATGTTCCAGTGAATTATCACTATTACTTCTGTGTCCACAGCCTCCTAAGACCAAGTATCCAATTCTGACTTTTCCACCACTATATATACTATTACACAACGATTAAACTCATAATATTATTTCAGTTTATTTTTTGCTACATGATATTAATAAAATTTCTTTTCTCTTTACTTTACAGATATACCTGGTGGAGGTACTGTAAAGCGTAAGTACGCAGAGAACATAACCGAATATACCTCTAACTGCCACATCAATTTTGTTCTTTAAATTACTTGATATGACAACCCAAATCATTTTCGTTTCTGGGTTTGTGTTTCCTAATAATACTTTCGAAGCAATTAATTTGGTATCTACAAATTTCCAGTTGGAATTACGCGTTATACATAGGAGATTATAGTCAATTTCTGTTCTGTTCTGCACGTTGTATGAAATATTTTACTTGAAAACTGGGTTTTCATAAGAGTAATCTCAGAAATGGATCTATCTCTCCGACATAATGTTTAAAGGAAGGTAACTACTAATGTCGCGAATTTTTAGTAATTTCACTACTTAGTCATAGATTTCATTTCACATAAAATTCTTTGAAACATTTGCAACAATGTGATAATGCTAGGAACCTATCAGTCAGCCGCGATGAAAAATACCTCGGCAGAATGGTAACGTTGCTTTATAGGCATACAAACATTATATCCAGTGTAAACTTCTATTAAAATGATCTCTACAATCGTTTTCACTTTTGTCATCTTGAAAATTTTATGCTAGTAATCCAGTAACGCATTAAAGTACGCATTTGACAGCAGTTTCCTCTCTTAGGTATGATCGTATCTAACATAATTAACTCCGAACAAACATAAACCTTTAGAAAAGAAATATGGAGGTTCGTAGATATGCGATAAAGACGACGATCGGAGCATTTTTCTGCTTTTATTCTTTAGAAGCAGTTGGGGAGAAGGATTTGTCATTTGACATTTCCTTCAGTCATTTCCAAATGTGATTCTTTGCTTGTGGTATGTCATTTCTGTCGCTCATGTGGTTTCAATTATTTGTCAATATTGACAGTGGTCTCTTACGTCGGTCAAAGGTGTCGTAATATTGCCCTAGGTTGGCAATGAGAGGGTTTGTGGATTTCCTTGCAGCTCTGTATAAAGCGTTAGTTATTTGGATTATCCTTTCTTTTATATACGGGACACCTGTAGCTGCATGCAGGTCGGCTGTAGGAAATCTGTTCGGCACATGGAGTGCTCTATTCTGCATTATTTGCAGACGGTCCAATTTGGTCCTGGAAGCGTATCCCCAAACTGGACACTCATATTCCATCACCGGACGGATCAGACTGCAATATACACTGACCCCGGTGTTGGCTGACGATCAGCTGTATGTATTGAGAATGAGATACAGCTCACGCAGTCTCGCTGCTACATCCTCGATGTGGCGCCTCCATGTAAGACGGGAGTCTAACATCACACCGAGGTATTTGACAGTGGGTGACCACGCGATGACTTCACGGTTAAGATACAGATTTGGTGTTTGGTCTCGCTGTCTGTTGCGCTTCCCCAGGCGCTTCGTTAGCATGATTGCTTGGTTCTTAGCTGTGTTGAAGTTATCCGCAAGCGTCTTGCTCATGCCTCGTTTTGCTGAAGAACTGCTTGAAGTCGTCTGATGTCTTCAGTTTTTTACTTGTGGGCGGTGAAAAATGCTGTACCATCAGCATATAAAGCTCTGCGGACGGCCCGGAATATCAGAAGTATAGAGATTGTACAGCACAGGGCCAAGTACTGACCCTTGTGGTACTCCTGCGTGGATGGGACGGCATGTGGCTATGTCATTACCAACCCTCAATCGGAATAACCTTCCAGAGATGTGGCTGCGAATGAGTTTTACAAGTGGGGTGGGGAGTCCCTGATTGTACAGTTTATACAGCAATCCGCTGAGCCAGAACGAGTCGAATGCCCGCACCAAGTCGAGCAGGACCAGTGGGCAGTAGCCTCGGTAGTTAAATGTGGTCGCGGCACGTTAAACTATTCTCAGAATTTGTTGGGTAGCTGAGTGACCCCTCTGGAATCCAAACGGGAAATTAGTCATGGTGTTTTCTATTTGTACATGAGCATCGAGGCTTTTGACTACTAGTCTCTAGACCTTGCTTACTTATGGTAGAAGGCATATGGGGCCTACAATGCTGCGGGAATATTCCATTTTTCCCTGGTTTAGGAACTCCAACCACAGTTGCCTGCTTCCAGCATCTAGGATAGTGCTGGGTGTGGAAGATCGAGTTTACTACTTTCGTTATGTATTTAATGGCCAGGTTCCTTAGCTGCCTGTTTCCCAATTTGTCATTGCCCGGTGCCTTTTTGGAGTTTAATGTGTTGAGTATACGCCGGACTTTTTAAGCAGTAATGTCTTCACTTTCATTCCCATCATCGTCAGCGGCGAGGATGCGTGCCAGTCTTCTGCGTATCCCTGCAGCTTCTTCCTCGTCGTTGTCTTGCGCGGGTCTGAGCTGCTTTTCAGAATGGTCAGCTAGAGCGTTGGCATTGTCCACATCACTGAAAACTAAACCTCTTCCACCATGTAGTGGAGGTAATCTAGTGTATCGTTTAGTGAAGCGGCGTGTCTCGTTCCAGAGGTTTCCGTCGTTCGCATTTATATTGAGGGCGGCCTGGCGTACTGACCATTCCCTTTCCGATGCTCTTGGAGAGCCGCTTTCAACTCACGCTGCAGGTGGTTTAGGAGGCATCTGGTGTCAGGTTGCCTCGTAAGCCTTCACTCCTTACCCACTCTGTTTTTATGTCTAATCTGGGCTAACAGATGCGGTGGAAGTTTTCGCGACTGGTGTCTAGTTGTAGGAGGGGGATCGCAGAATTTGCAGCATCAAGAATGACCGATGTGACCTGTTTTATATCTGCCTATATTTGTCTTTCATCCAGTGGGTGCAGACGGTGAAGGGATTCTGCGACTTCATCTCGAAACAGTTCCCAGTTTGTCCGGTTATAGTCGATTAGGTTTGGTATAACTTGTCTCCATGAACCTGCATCAATGTCCATCATGACTGGGGAATGGTCCGATGAAAGTCTGTTAATGGTGTAAGCAGAGACGAAGCCAGCGACGCCTCGGGTGATAGCTATGTCAAGGACATCGAGGCGGTTGCCACTCCAGGGGTGGTGCGTCGGTTTGTCCAGCCCCCAGACCTGAAGGTTGTTCCTGACGCACAATCTATATAGCTGATTCCCAGCAGGATTGCTTACCCGTGACTTCCATCCAGGATGCTTTGCATTGAAGTCGCCTCCAATGAGAGCTTACACCAAAGGGTGAGCAGCTGGCGGATGACGTCTTCAATTGATGCTATCCGTGGCAGTCTATATGCTGAGATGACGGTGACCGGTCCCGATGTGGTTGACATTTCAATTAATATTGCTTCGATTAATTGAAGAGGTGGAGTGTGCGCCATGTGGTGTGGGATCCCTCTCTAAGTGTAAATGGCCATTCCTCCCACCGCGGTGAATCTATCGTAACGGTAGCACTGGTAGTTGGCTACCATTGCTCTAAGACCAGATTTTAGGTGAGTTTCAGCTACTAGACATATGTCTATATTCTTTTCTCGTAGGAATTGCCGAAACTCACCCAGTTGTTGGATAATGCCATTGGCATTCCATATGCATATTGATATGCCTTCAATATTGATTCTGTCCTTGGCTGGCATGGGAAGTCTGAGGAAGGTCAGCTCGGTGAGCCGTCATTACTGCGGATTTAATATCCACTGTAAGCTGGTCAAACTTGGAAAGCAAGGTAGTCACCATTATTAGTGGAGATCTACTATGTCAAATAGACGTTCCATTCCTTCTGTACCTTCGTTTTTGCAAGGGATATTGATGATGTAGGTGATGGCTCTGTCCTGACTGGGTGCTCTGGCATGTATTGTCTGCTCTTGATTGGCTTCGATCTTTTGGGGTCTGGGTTTGCCCAGTAGTTACTTCCGCAAAGGAGATTGAGGATATAGTCTTGCTTGACTGGTTAGCATTGTTGTTCTTCTTCTTGCTAGGGACTAGAGCCTTAGTATCTTGGAGTTGGGGCTTTGGAGCCTTCTCTGGACGCTTGGGTTGGGTGGGTTTATTTCCCAGTTGCGATTTGGTTTGTGTAGTCTGTTGTGGTTTGATTTTATTGGCAGCAGGTTCTTCAGCGTGCCGCTGCGTTTCAACGGTGTCCTGCTGCTTCCTTTCTTCTCGTCTCTTCTGTGTGGTAGCGCCTGTTCAGCTGCAACGTCTCGTTGTCGGGATCGGGCGCGTTTATAGGCCTCGCATCCTTTATAACTGGCCACGTTCTGGCCGTCGCAGTTGGCACACTTAGGGCTGCCCTCTCCTTTTTTGAGGCTACAGTCGTTGGAGAGGTGTGCACCTGCACACTTCACACATTTTGGTGGCATCTTACACTGTTTTACAAAATGCCATAGAGATTGGCAGTTAAAACATTGCACAGGGCCATTTGATGATCTCAATTTCTCGACGGAAATTCGTAGAGACATTAGGTTATCCATAGAAAATATCTTTTTGTTCTGGGGCCTGTCTGGCTGAACCACTAGGAATAATGGCATGAGATTTGAGCTCCCAGGACTCTTGAGCAGGTTGACCGAGCGGATGTCAAGGCCAAGTTCTTCCAGTTCCTCCTTGATATCTGTGGTGGGCATATTTGATGATATCCCTCGCATTACTGCTTTTAGCAGTTTTTCTGCAGCAGAAGGAAAGGTGTAGTTTGGTATTCCTTTCCGTTGTAGTGCTGCGGTGACTTCCAAGTAATCAGAGGTGGAGTTGAAGGTGAGCTTGACCTTGTGGGATGGTTGCGGCTGTAGCAGCGGTGACTGCTCGGTATCTTGTGCATCCAGGACCGCGAATGAGTTGCTAATTTCCATTCGACTGGGGTCTACTGACGGAGGGGATTTACTGGTTCAGTGTGCAAGAGTGAATCCTTTACTGTCAGGCTGGTCATTAGCTATGTTCTAGTTGCTGGTTGGTGGTTTCTTTGCTGATTTGCTGTTTAGTTGAGAAGCAGCAGCTTTCAATTTCTTTGTTTTTGATATTTGTTCTTAATAGAGTCAAGTTTTGTTACCGGTGCTTTTACTTTGAGGAAGCCCTTTCTCACTTTTGGAGTATTTAGCTTTACCAACTCCAGGCGGTGATGTGGGCCTCTTAGTGGCACAGTGTAAGCTACCTTACTCTCTATCTTCAATATTCAGTTAAGATCCGATGAAGTTTGAGATTAACATTCAGTACATGATGCCATAGTTTGAAATCGAGATAACAACACTTTATGTTCAGAAAAGCAAATAAACATTACATAACAACCTTAAATAAGAAGTTTCTAATAAAATATAAACCATAAACTTACCTAAATGAGCGTAATCCATAATAATTCTGAAGTAAAGTAAACAGATTGGGTTAAACAACCACAGCACTGATATTCCACTAAATTGACCACTGTAAAGCACTTTAATAATAATAATTTCACCGTTTGATATTAAATTCACTAATAACTCGCAGTTTCCGACAGATTTAAAGCAGTAATTATGATTTTTAAAGCATCACCACATGGTTTGATTTCAATAATAAATTCCAGCACATCTAAGTAATTTCTGAGTTTTAAAAGTAGATTAAACAAGCTAAATTACTGGCCAGTCAATATTATTTAAGTATCCAATAGCCATCAACTAATAATCAGAAGATATAAATAAGTTAATATCCGTTATCCGGTGACGTCGTAGCAACCAACTTGCAATTTGAATTTCAATCGGACTAACATATTTCATGAACTAAAAACTTTTCTAAAGTACTTAAATAAAATAAAGGTACGTTTTAAAAACAGTTTCCGGCCACAACCGACTTTAAATAAAAAGTGAAGAAAATCTTGCAACACCGAGAAATCACCAAATTTTAGAAATTCTATAGTTTTTGAAACCTTCACCGATTTAAAAGATTTTTACACCACTGAACTCAGCAGAAGCTGGGGAACACATTAAACATAGAATAAACTTGATATTTAAACTTTAGCAGATCCATATTCCAGATGTGACGTTCGGCAATACTATAAACATGTGAGCTTTCCAATTAACCAACTTTCAAAAATAATTTACACCGGTCTGGAAGCTCTGAAAACAAAACCAACCACATCACTACACTTGTCTCGTTACGCTCAATATCTTGTGATTTTCTGGAAGCTTTCAGTTAACAAAATTTTTTCTAGATGGACTGTTGTTTAGGTCAGTAGGCCATTTCTAATAAAGGTAAGCTCTGACGTGGTTTTGCGGCAGTTTGGTGGAACTCTTGGTCGCGGTAACATGTAGCGCTTTGTTTAGCGGATTTGAGTGAGACCGGCTCGCGGGTGCTCATGGGAAACCGTAACAAACATGGCTGACTGTCAGGATGGCCAACATTCGAAATTTGAACTTTGACAACATGTGTTCACCAGTGCGGGATCTTTAACTTTCACTTTCATTCGGGGTGTAGCGGTCTGTTCTGTTTCATGACTTGTGATCTTCCGCTTGATGATTTACTCCGATTGCCATTGCTAACTGTGACTTTAATGTAGACTCAGTGAAATTTGAAAGAATATATTCTAGTGATTCCGAATTCGACTTTTATTTCTACTTTAGTGCCTTTCTTACAGGAGGTTAATTCTGTGAGTGGCGACCGATTTCATCATACAGTTAGCATTCTCCAAGGTTTTTCACGGTTATAGAACTTTTCCCGAATTTTGGTAACATTTTGGAAGACTTCAAGTTTAGGTGTACAAGCCGATACCCGACCCCCGATACGGCTTATCCCCTAACAACAGGTATCCGATTTAACAGTTAGTTCTAGGACTGAAAGCATGTTAGAGTCGAATTTCGGCGTGTCCATAACTTCGCCATCTGCAAGTTGCAGAGTGGGCACATTTTCTTGACCTTCTGTTATGACAGGCGTAATGATGCTTCGCGTGGATGCTCCAGACTCATACTCTTGGTCCCCTCGTGCATCCACTTGATGTAAAATTATTTCTTGTGCTGGCTCCGAATCAGGTGACATTGGGGAGTCAGTGGTATGCCGCAGCATCCATTGCGTCGGGCGTCAGATCGCGACAAGGTCCGTCGCCGTCCCTGTTTATAGCTAACAGGGGTGTTTCTCTGAACCTTTGTTGTCACCGTAAGGTTAGCCCAGGCCAGAAGCAACCCTAAAACTTGAGCCAGGGGGTTCCTCTCCCAGCGGGAGAGGGCCGTGTGGTGGTAGAACCCTACTATCTCGGGCAGGGAGGGACCCTATTGCGAGAAAGCCAGACTGCGGTACGCCGCGAGCGAGAAAACAAAAGCGGCGAACAACGCACACAAGCTCAAAGCAAAAATCGTATGTGTCGTTCACGAGCAAAACCATCTCTCTCTCTCCTGATAAGCGATAATGCTGAAACCAGACATTGTATTGGACACGATTTCAAGGCCCCGTTTAGTCATCTTGATTTCAGTTTTTCTTGGTTTTTCCGAATTTACACCAGGCGAATGTTGAGATGGTTTCCTGAATGGCCATTACCGGCTTCTTTCCTGTTCCTTGATCTCCGTGTCCTCCAAACTATAAAGAAGTAATTTTGAAAGTGAAACAAATAACTAAATATAAAATTCTGTAAAATTGATTTTTTGTTTAACCCCCAATGAAACCAAATGTTTAATTTAAAATTTTTGTTTCTTTTACAAACTATTCCAATAATATTTCGTGAATCTAATGTAATATTCGATCCGAGTATACTATAGTTGTAAAATTTTGATCCTGAGAGCGTAGAATACACCTCACTGCACTCATCAGTAGCCTTCATGATTTCTTCTTAGTCTGAAGCTGCATCTAGTGCTGATGTATAGTGCAAGAAAAATCATGCATTCTAGTGGTTCCACGAATACACTGCAACTCGCAACACTCACGGCTTTAAAAAATGCAAGATATCTGGTTAATTACGTATCTATAATTTTTTTATTTTATTTTTTTCCTTTTGGAACTGACGAAACAGCACATACCATATGCGAGATCTATTATACGAGGCGCGTCCAGAAAGTAAGTTCCGTTTGGTAATAAAATGAAATTGTACACAGATACAGAAGAAATTTTTATTGCACAAAATTCTACAACTCTTAAACTACTTTTCCACATAACTGCCGAAATTTTGCAGGCATTTGTCATAGCGTGGCACCAGGTTTTGTATACCTTTTTCATAGAAATCTGCCGCCTGTGTCTTCAACCAGTTTGAAACAGTTTCTTTCAGCTCGTCGTCATTGTTGAAGTGATGACCGACAAGGAAAGACTTGAGATGTAAGAACAGATGAAAGTCTTACCAGTTCTTCTGTAACCAAAGGTGGACGCCCACTTCGTTCTTCATCAGTACGCCCGCCATTGAACTGTCGGACCCATCTTCTCACCATCGAATCACTCATCGTATTTGGTCCGTAAAAATCGCAAATTTGCCGATAAATTTCACTTGGTTTCACTTTCCTCGCATTCAGAAACCGAATTACAGACCTGATTTCACAGGCGGCGGGATTTTCAATCAACGCCGACATTTCAAACAAGCACAACAAAGCGAACGTAACTCACAGCGATCTCCAAATGGCGGACGTTCTTCCCCTTGATACACATCGTCTACAGCACATGTGCGGAACTGCAATCGCAGTGCTGGAGCGGAGATAAATTGAAACGGAACTTACTTTCTGGACGCGCCTCGTATTAATTGTATTAAAACGCTCATATACACTTGATTGAACGTACGTTATAAAATTGACGTTATGCAACTACAGCATGAAATTACTGTAATGAAATAATGTCGTGACAGTGATCTAGGGATCATGAGAATATATTTGTAACAGAAGATCTATTATATGATTTCGTAAGCTCACTCATTCAAACATCACGATAGCTATTGGCTGTAGAACGATGGCATGTGTCAGCCTACGCTCGCAAAACAGCGACCAGAGATACCATTACAAGAAATTCGTGGTTATGTCCACAATTTAATAGCTAAGCAACTGCTAACATATTAATTGCCATAATAAATTCATTAAGTTTGATTTTCGTAGGCATTCCATAGTTAAAAAAATATCGATAAAATTTAGTCTGATAAAACGTGGATCTGCTTTTCAATAACATGTTGCTATTGAAAGCAACTTAAAAAACTTTAAAAATTAAATTACTTATGGTCTCTGCTGTAACCACTAATGCCAGTTGTCACTGCGGCTTAGGATAAATTTCAGTTTAATTAAAACTTTCACTAATGTTGTTGCTTGACCAAAGTTTTTCCATTACAGTTCAATTGCTGTTTAGGTATTTTACTGACAACTTTCGTTAGTGGTCTTTCTTCATGTTCGTTGTGCGTGAGTTATTACGAGGGTGAGTCAAGTGAAAACCTTAAATATGTTTTTAAATATTATTTATTGTGCAGAAGTGGTACAAAGCTGTATCACTTTTCAACATAATCTCCCCCACGCTCAATGCAAGTCCTCCAGCGCTTACAAAGTGCATAAATTCCTTTAGAAAAAAAATTATTTCGGTAGTCCGCGCAACCACTCATGCACCGCGTGGCGTACCTCTTCATCAGAACGGAACTTCTTTCCTCCCATTGCTTCTTTGAGTGGTCCAAACATATGGAAATCACTTTGGGTAAGGTATGGTGATTATGGTGGATGAGGAAGACACTCCAAAATGCAGGTCTGTGATTGTTGCAACTGTTGTACGGCAATGTGGGGCCAACGTCGCCTTGATTTGATTGCAGGCCGAAGATGATTGTTAGAAGATCTGTGTATGATGCACTGGTGACAGTGGTCCCTCTAGGCATATAATGCTCCAAAATGACGCCTTTTTTGTCCCAAAAAGAGAGTCCAGCATAACCTTCCCTGCTGATGGTTCTGTTCGAAACTTCTTTGGTTTTGGTTATGAAGAATGGCGCCATTCCTTGTTCGCTCTCTTCGTTTCCGGTTGGTGGAAGTGAACCCAGGTTTCGTCCCTAGTAACGATTCCTGCAAGGAAACCATCACCTTCTCGTACAAAGCGCCGAAGAAGTTCCTCACGAGCATCAACACGTCGTTCTCTCAATTCAAGGAGGTCAGCTGCCGTGGCACCCGTCTTGCAGACACTTTGTGAAACTGGAGCACATAATGCACAATGTAGTGTGCTGAACCATGACTAACCTTTAAATATGCTGCAATGTCGTTCAGGTGTCACTCGGCGGTTTTCCATCACTATGGCTTCAACTGCTGCAGATGTTCTGTGGAGTCACAACTCGTTGTGCCTGACCTTGACGAGGAGCATCTTCCCACTGAAGTCACACCATTTTCGAACTTCCTACTCCATTCGTAGACTTGCTGCTGTGACAAACATGCATCACCGTACTGAAACTTCATTCTTCGATGAATTTCAATAGGGTTTCACACCTTCACTACTCAAAAAACCGAATAACAGACGCTGTTCTTCCCTGGTGCAAGTCTCAAAGTGGGGCAGCCATCTTTATACTGATACTGCGACGGTATGTGTGCATCTGCACTATGCTGCCACCTACAGGCCATTTGCACATTGCTTGTAGCACGCTTGCCAACTTAAGGATAAAGGCGTGAAAATTTCGATTTTTAGTTACAAATTTAAGGGTTTTCATTTGACTCAACCTCGTAGGGAATTTTAAGTGGCGACATCAGACAGAATAGTACCAAATCAACGATTCTGGCAATTAAATTTTTCGGGAGTTACTCAACTGTTTTAATAATATGGAGTGTGTATTAAGATCTCTGCCCGTTGTATATACTATGACCAATGATTACGAGTGTTTTGCCCAGTCTCAATACAAGACAACGGGATAGTGTCAAATAAAAATCAATTTTGTATAAAATTTTAAGCAATTAATACGATTGTGCTATCTTCTCTGCTCGTTTTAAATCCTACCTCTATTAATGCTTCTGAGTTCTTCATGCTCAGAGATTTTATTCAACCTGAAACACAGGTCAAGTTTATATTTCGTCAAATCAGGTCAACCTGTCATAATCTTTCATCGTAAAGAGTGGCACTATTTAGACCCGTGACGATACGCAAAAAACGGTCACGGGATTACACTAGTATGACATAATATCGTAAGCTCGTAAAAATTGTATTATGCGTCAGTTTATAGAAGGGACTAAAAACCTAAACCCGTTACGTTAGGTTTGAAATAGGAGTGGATCTAAACGAACTGAAGTTTTCCATGCGCATGAACTGTATAAGATGTTATCTGCCGTGAAACAAGTTTATCTGATGCATCGTCACATCAAATTTATGTGCTTCTGGAGTGAAAGCCCGAGAATGTTTTATGAACAGCGGAACAGTTTTACATTGGCTAATATCTTGCCTTCGTAAATTACATAGTATCGCATGGACGCATGGAATACATCACCATCCCATTCCTGTGATCACCTATAGAATTTCTAACTTAATGCATGTGCCGAGGCGAGCAGTAGTTAACAGGAAGGCCGCCAAGCTTGGAGGAGCGGGTTTTGGGTGCTCCCCCAATTTAAAAAAAAATATATATAAAAAATATAATTTTTTAATAAAAGCTATTGCTTTTTGCGGTTGTGACTTTTGTATTTTTCATCAAGATGTAATTACAAGAAATCTGGTAAACCTCTCTTACCCAACGTAAATAGGTCAGAGAGAGATCAAATTGGTAACAAAGCAATAGTTATTACTTCAAACAAGACAGGAATTTGAAGTTATTAAACATTTTGGAGAAGGAAATAAGAATATGGGAAGAGAAACTCAAGGAAAGAGGAATTAACAATGAGATAAGATTAGGTTAAAAGCACAAACGGGTTGGGAATCTACTGGTTGGCCTTCGCCTGATGACAGAGCGGTTCTTCTGAAAGAATAGAAACCGCACTCGAACAAATCAGCCTTCTAAAAGATATAGCAGGAAAAGATGGACTTCAGATCTCTTTTGAGAATACTAAATTCATGCCCAATATTAGGGATTCACCACAGTACTAAACACAGAGTACTGAAAAATTAACAAGGTCAATAAATTTAATTATCTAGGTGAAGTAATTCAGATTAATGGGCTTGATAAGGAAACAAATATATCAAGAGCAAGAAAACTAGAACTAGCATACAAATTGACTAAAGATACATTCAATAAGAAGAATCTATCAAGGAAAACTATAATCAAACACTACTACACAGGAATCAAACCAGAAGGACTGTATGCCTCAGAATGCTTGTTCTCTATGAAAACCGGAGAAATAGAAGAGATAGAGAAAAGGGAAAGGAAAATCTTTAGAAAAATTTGGGGATCACTAAAAATTGAAAATGGTGAGTTTAGACACCGGAGGAATAAAGGCCTATACAAATAAGAAGAAATTGAAAGGATGTCAGGAACGATCAGAAAGAGGAGAATCAGTTTTTTTGGTCTCATAATGAGAATGGATAACAACAGACTTACAAAAAGAATTTTCAATCATGTTTACAAGGGCAACCAGTGGATCCAAGTAGTAAAGAAAGATATGACTCAGATCGGAATAACAGAAGATTTAATAAGATAGAGCAACTTTTAGGAGATTGATCCAAAATTTCAAGGTTTTCCAGGAGAAGGAGAAGGAAATGTAGTAACATATGAACAGAAGAAGGAGGAAACAGCAAAGTGAGAGATGAAGAATTATTGGAAGTCAAGAAAAGAAGCATCGAAATGAATACACGGGATTACTTTTCGTGGTCCTTAGATGGCCGATATCGAAGAGAAGAAGATATTAGTAGTAGTACAGAACTGATATGTTTTATTTCTAAGTGCCTGTACGACACCACTGTATTAATACCACTCTAGTTAAAGACTCTTCAGCACACTGAGTGACAGCCAGATAGATATTAATGGTCAAACCTACTTAGAGAAAATTAAACGAATTTCAAAGTATTAACAAATATTTATTTTTCCAGCAGTTGTAAATTTTTAATATTGTACCCAGTGTCACTTATCAAACTATACGTGTTTTCCTTACAGAGTGGAGGAGCAGAAGAAGAAGAGAAGCAGAAGTAGAAGTAATCGCTCTCTTCCTCATCACCTGTTACCGTCGTACCTTTTGCTACCATGACTAATATCAATCTGCCTGACTTCATCCTACCACTTATCATCCTGCAGGTTACGCACTGCCTGCAATTGAACCGTTTGTTAATTACCTCCCCCTTAACAAGCTGCCTGTTACTTGCCTGTTACTCTGTTCTGTTACTTGCCTATTACCTGCCTGTCTGTTTCTAATCTGCCTGCATTTCGCACTGTCCGTGTCCGACCTCCATGTTACCACGCTGCATTGTACTGACCTGGCTGTTATCTCACTACTTGATCCCGATGTTCCTGTTATCGCACTGTATAATACCGACCTTGATGTTACCGACCTGCTTGTTAGCTCACTGCCTGAAACCGACCTTCATGTTATCGACCTTGCTGTTATCGACCTTGCTGTTATCGACCTTGCTGTTATCGACCTTGTTGTTATCGCACTGACTGTTACCCAGCTTCCTGATAATGACCTGCCTGCTACCACACTGCCATTTATCACGCCACCTGTTGCCACGCTGCCTGTTGCCGAGTTGTCTATTTCCACCCTGCCTGTTACTTCGCTGTCTGTTACCGGCCTCGCTGTACCGCCATGCCTGAAACATTTCATCTCCTCGAGGCTTTGTAGAGGTCAATCCTCAAGGTGAGTCCAGACTATGTTATTAACTTATTATCAACCACACGACTAGACTATTGCTAATATGGTAACACAGATTAATCTTCTGACAATCGTAGCTAGATCATAGAATAGTATCATGGATGGCTAAGACATGAGTATACGAGTCCCAACATCTTATTCATGACATAAACCATATTTATATATTTTTACAAAATATCCACCTAGTATTTAGTCAAAATCAACTACTTCGATATGGAATTTGCACTGCAGAGGGTCATTGCAATATGAAACAATAACTTGGGTGCATTTTTCTGTTTATACAAATCCCCGAAACATTTCAGAAAAGTAACACAGAAATTTTTATTTCTACTCTTATTATTCAAAATTTTAGTTCACTCGAAACGAATCTCAATCAACTCTATTCTGAAAAAGCATCACTGGCAAATGATGCCAGATAATTTCCAAAATTTAATTACGATTTAATTTAAAAGAATCGTTTTGGTAGGCTTTCCATCATCCCTTCGCATTAAAAGACAACCTTTTCACGTATAGTCGTTTGGTTTTATTTGTACTTAATTTTGGTTCTGGCTTTACTTCTCGTCGACGATCTAGGTGATTAGAGATGAAAAGCTACAGCAAGTAATTCAGCCATAAGCCTGCTGTAGGAACCTTCCCAGCATTCGAATGGTGCGATTGCAGGAAACCATGGAATTCTGAACTCTGGATGACTGGATGGAGATCCAACCTGCTTCCTCCCGAATGTGAGAACAATGCATTACCACTGATCACGACGCTCGGTCTTTAGCTTCAGTTTTTCCAAGTGGAGTCTCATATCAGCTTTGGAAATTAGCCAACCAGACACCAAAAGAACAGCGGATCAAGAGGAGGAAGTGGAAATGAATTGGTCATACAACGAAGCAAGGCGGAGGAGCGATTGCAGTACATGGTCTGGAATTGATTTCCTTAGTACAAGACAGCCTCGAATGATATGGTGGAGATATGTAGACCATAAACTGGCAAGCCTGAAAAAGAAACTGGAAGGAGGCAAAGAAGTGGCGAAGAACAGGGTGGAACGGTGTCTCTTGGTGGAAAATCTATGTACCACTGGAATCGTTTTGATGTTATGAAGATAATGATTCACTGAAATATAAACATACTGGTCCCTTAAGAATATTTTCATCATAGTCTCCCGTATAGTTATAATA
>JARYHS010002849.1:0-21056 GCA_031002005.1 Vandiemenella viatica
CGGCAGCAGTGGCTCGGTGAAAGTGGTGATCAGTCACGGCTCCGTCCATTGTGATGTTCCCCCGATAGGCAGACCTAGTTATGGGGCATGACTGCGTTGCGCAGGTGGTCGCACCTGCGGGTCACGCTCGCTGCAAGTAGCATTGAGCAACTAGCCAACCGGCCTCGATCTCACCACACCAGTACAGCCTCGAGCACTTAACTGGAGCGATGACATACTGTACAATTACCCAGCCACGTTGCGGTTTCAGAGGATTGCGGCCCTGTCATCCACAGTCGGACTTCCTTTGCTTCTAGACATTGATACTGACAAAAAAGTGGAGCATCCGGAAGGAAGGAGTAACCAGATGAAGCTTTAAGGGCTGAGAGTATATGTAATGTTATTTCACTGATTACAAAATCGAGTCGAATTTACAAAGAACTAGGCAGTATGAACCCAATTATCAGTATGATGTTGCACCCTCTCTGCCGTGGATGAATGCAGTGATTCGGTGAGGAAGGGCGTCATAAAGCTGTTGTATCCTCTCCTGAGGCAAGGTGGTCCGCAACTGTTGTAAAATGGTCTTTGTTATCCTGGATACTGGCACCTCTCCCCAGCTTGCCGGCATACTCGCCAGTGTTGGCTATGCGAGATAGTACAGAACTGCGATTCATCGCTGAACACAATGCGACGCCATTCTGTGTGTTCAGCGATTCTGCGCTCCCTCGGATGACCACCGTCGGATAGTATGGTGCGACCTTGTAAGAGGTCCCTTTAATCCAATGTTTTGTGGAGGGACAGTTGTGTTAGTGTTCCAAACTGTAAAAAAAAAAAGACCCTAACACCCATCTTTTTTTTCAATAAACAGTACTGTATATTTGATAAATTATAGTTTTATTTACGGAACTTACATTTTACATGTGTTCATCTTACTGAATCATATAATGTCTTACTTAACGATTCATAAATGTATCTATATAGGTAACAATTTATTCATCCTCTATGTCAGTACCACATTCACTAGTATCAGCACTACCAACACTATTTTGGTATGTGTCGAAATTTCTGTTTCTTCTTCGTCTCCTCTAGATCCATAACTTCAGAAATAATTCCATTTTCTTTTACTGGTTGTCCTTGTATGTACGTAAAAGACTTTGAGATTGCAATTTTAAATTGTGAGCAAAGTACACACTGTGCATAAAGACTGCGCGATAATCTGTGTTAAGGTCTTTAAGTTTGAATTAAATCTATTATCATACAAAATAGGAGCTTTATTACTTTTCAATTGTTGGTTTACGCCAACGGTTGCAAGGAAACGATTCATAATTACTGACAATTTAATGACTCAGTATCACTATACGCTGAGAGTTTAACAAGTATAAAGCACAATAAGTAATAAAAGAGGCAAAAAGCAATAGATAAATTTAAAATTCCTAATTTTTTGAAAAGATCCGTAGGTCTACAGATAAATTCGCAGGGTTGGCAGCACTAGTTCAAATAGCAAGTATCAATCCAAAGAACGGGGAACGGGGATTCCTTCTCGCGCAACCTAGCCTCTTCGGGAAGTCCCCTTTCGTAAAAGAAAACTTCAGTCAATGTTGCCAATATTTTCGTAATTTCTTTTTACTGAAGCAGCAAAATATACAATATTTAAAAATTAAGATAAGTACTTAGTATAAACTCTAAAACAGTCATATTAAACGATAAATGACTTACAAATTTGAGATTAGTAGTTTCAGTCAGAAAAAAACCGTTATTTTACAACACTAGTTGTGCTACTCCTGGCGTCATGGCGTGGAGTGCCATCGGGCACGACTTAAGGTCACGGCTGGCAGTGATTGAGGGAACTCTGACGGAACTGCGGTCACAGACATCCTGCGTCCCATATGTTAGCTCTAACGCGATATTTTTCAGCAATGCTCCTACGTGAGCTGTCTGCTTGATGTTGAGGTACTACCCGTGATCAACAAGATCCCCAGAACTGCCCCCTATAAAAACTGTTTGCGACCAGCTCGACGTAACTTCGTCGCATGCTAGTACCAAGGATATCGTGGACCAGTTACAGCAATTGTGGGCCAGCTTGCTTCAGGAGATGATACAACAGCTTTGTGATACAGAGGTGATACAACGTCAAACGGATAAGTGTGCTCAACTCTCAAGTTCTTTGTAAATTTACTTTGAGTGATTTTGTAATAACAGAAATAACATCACATACCTTTTCAACCAGTGAAGTTTCATTTTGTTTCCTACTCCCCTTGTGGGTGCTTCACTTTTTTCGCTAGGCAGTGTATATTCCTTAGTGAACTTATCTCAGCCGCTCGTAGAACTCTTGTTTTATTTAGTCCCTTTATCTGGCGATAATAGATCTAACTTTTCAAAAAGTGTGAATCAAATATTATTAAAATAAAGATGCTGTAGTCTCTATACAGAGCGTCGAGTCTTACCGTGTGGTTCTGGTAGAGGTAACGTTAACAACATCTAGATCGTGTTGCTGACAATTCCTGACCGAGAACATTTCTGTGTACAGTAGTCACCGAGAGTGGGCCAGTTTCGAAGAAAAATTGATGGATTTTCGCAATTCCATCTATCCAATCTAGTATTGAGTTTCTGTCAGAGGTTATATGGGCCGATTTTTGCTTTCTCCGTAACCGATAGTACTCCTGCGAGATTTCCATAGCTTAATGGGTATTCTACACGACGTATGTATCGTTTTATTAATTCTGTGTCTGAATCCTTCTTATTGGTTGAAAATATCCGTTTTTGAAATATGCTTTACAATGCCGATGAGGTATTGAAATGCAGAAGGTGCATAATTATCCTCCCTAGTGTTGTAGAGGCTATCGCGTTGGCCTTCGATCGTAGTGGTCGCTGGTTCAAGTCCGACCTCGGGTACTGGTCTTCCAAATAAGCAATACGTAGAGATGGAATATGGCATCGATTAACATCTAGAATACTTTTTCTTCCTGTGCATTACGTAGCTGCCTAAGAAAACATAAACATTCCACGTACCTCAAAACAGTGTATGGGTTTTTATGAAATTTAAGAATATAAAGATTTAATAAGTTGCTGAAGTAATCATCATACAATCAATGCAGCAAAGAAAAATGAATTGATTGTTTTGAACTTAGTATAGATGCGTGTGGTACTCATATACACGCTAATTGTCCAATTGGCAACATTACCTTTTTATACATTGTGACTGCGTTTTTAAAACGTACATACTGTATCAGATTGATTTTGCGATTCAATTAGGGATTTTGTATGGTAGTTTATATACGTACAAACAAAGTAATTAGTTCCTACACGCGTCAGACCCAACAACTTGGAGTAATATCTACAGAGAAGCTTTGTGAACATTAATCAAGTTTTCCTGTGCCTCATCCATATCCACGAATGTTAATAAAGCTTGAAAGATAAATATTTTTTCCTTAGAGGCGAAAAAGATATATATTTTTTTTAATTTTGAATTCTCCAAAACCTATTTAGTGACGCTCGACACTATCAAAAGTGTTTACACATTGGGCTTCTATAAGATAAAAGTAGCAATTCTGTTCACAATCCCTATTAATAATGTTTTATTTAAAAGAAGTCGCAGAGTCCTCTGCGATTCATTAATTATAAGAATGACTGTGAGTGATATCTGTACGAAAATATTCCTCTGCAAAGACTGGAGGATTTAAGCTACTGGTATCCACATCCCCTTTAACAAGATGAACTACGTTTTACTATAGATGTAAGGTTATTGCACAGGGACGCATTGAAGTATCAGTGATCATACTTCCTGAACTGCTGAGCGAGAGTAACAGCAAGTTCGAACAACTTCACACCGTTAAAAAGTCGTTGGATAAGCTTCTGGGAATGGCAGCTGCCTTCGCAAAGTTGGCAGCCGTGGCTACCTGTTCAGACTGGCTGTTGACGGCATTCAGTGGTGCGTCTTTGATGTCTCTCCTCAAAGGAGCGGCTATTTTGCTCACCCGCTCGTGTTATGGGGTCAAAGGCCCATCCACCACGCGCGCGGTGTTCACCGAGTTTTTCATCGCCGAACTGCATATCAACAGGATGCGATAAATAAAGTACTTTACATAAATTTTCGTATTGTTGCTGCTATGGGATGCGATATTTCCCAGAGCATTTGCCTTGCCAATATAAGTTAGAATGTTTGCTCTACACTTGACACATTCCTGCTTGCGTCATTTGTGTCATAGTGCTTGTGCATCATTTTTTGTTGCTTCAATTTATCTCCGGTTACAGTGACATAAATGCGGTAAAACAGACAGCTGTACATGCGGTGGGACACAATGTATCTGAGATTAGCTCCGATCAAATTGACACTCCTGGATAAAACTACAATACACAATGTTTCAACGCAGGAATTTCACAGGTCGGATGTGGTCCGTGTGTCGGCACAAAAACTACTTGTTTGTGGGTCCGTCCGATCCCCCACCAATATCCAGCAGCGGCTCTCATTACACGAATGGCTTTCTCACGTTTCGTTATAACATATTTAATATGATGTGACGACATCAGTTTGGCGTCTATGATTATTCTATGCTTTTTTTTATGGTATCCTGTATGGGCCTATATCGACTGAGGTTATAATTGGTAGTCTGTGTCGCGTATATATACAAGCTTCTGAGTTTTCTGGGGGAATCGTCATTCCATTTTCCACTAACCATTTTTCAAGATTTTTCAGAGTGAGGGCTTTCTTGGCCTCTAGTATGTTGTTGCAAATCGCATGTATGCATATGCCAACAGCATATTGCAGTTTTTTTCTTTACTTGTGGCTTTACGCCTCGTCGACAGCTAAAGTCATTAGAGGCGGGATGGGACTGGGGACAAGGAACGAGAAGGAATTTGTCCATGGCCTTTTTGAAAGAAGCATCCCGGCATTCGGCTGGAGTGATTTGGAGAAACCATGGAAAACCATATTGTGGTATGAATGTGTTTTCTGCTATTACCTGGACTAAGTCTGATGTGTATAGGTATATTAAACAGTAAAGGTGATAGTGTAGATCCTTGAGGTAGCCCAATGCTAGTCATCTTGGTCCGACCGTGCCTTATTTCTTATTGATAATCAGAATTCTGTTTTGGACCAGTGCTCATAGGTTCTCTATGAACCTATGAAGGATTCTCATGCGTTTTAGCTTATGTGCCAATATTGGGATGCTGACGTAATGGTACGCGCTCGACAGGTCAATATATACTGGGTACAGATATCCATTCCTACTCACTCTGGCGATTAAGTATGTCTGTTACAATAAATCATTGGTTCCTTTACCTTTTCGGAATCCCAACTGTTCTGGTAACAGGTTGTGGTTTTCAGTGTTTGATAATTTCTTCTAGGATCTTGAAAGGACACAGTAAAAAGAGTTATTTGTCGATAGGAGGCTGCATCTTAGGGATTCTTTCTTCGTTTAGAAGAGGTGCTCTACTAGCAGTTTTTAGTTCAGGTACATACTTTCTTTTTTGCCATTTAGTATTTAACGTACTTACGCGAATAGACTTTCGGAGGTAGGTAGGAGTTTCAGCATTGGGTCTGAGATATTATCAGTCCGGGAGCTGTATTGCTGCTTATTGGCTGGGTCCATTCCAACTCTGTCATGTCGAATGGTTTGAGGAGAAGGTGCTTCTGATCTGAACTTGGTTGCAGCCATATGTAATTGAATTCTGCAGGGGGAGTCAGTCTGGCGAGTATTTTTTCCGCGATTGGTAGTCTTCGACAGCATGACGAAAGATCTTCACACGTTTCCATATTTCAGACAACGGTGTGATATATTCAGGGTTTCGCAAAGCTTTCTCCACCCGTCTCTTTTCTTCAAATCTCTTCTTTGTACTTGCCTGTATTTTCATAACTGTAATATAATTATCTTCTGTGCTACACCTTTTGTAGTTTTTCAGAACCTCCTTCCTTTCGTGCACTAAGCGACTGCAGTCATTGTCCCACCACAGGGGAATTGTACGTGTGTGTAGCGTCCTCGGTTTGCTTGCTGGGATCGATTGTTCATTTATTGTTTCACGACATTTTATCCAATTAGACTTAGCCAAATTCCATTTGTATATTGGGAAGGGTCTGCGGCATCTCCATCTAATCAGGTTGGGGAAATGATCCGAACCTAATAGTTCCTGGAGGATTTCCCAATCATAGAGATGTGCAAGCGAAGATGAAATTATGGTAATGTCCACTGCGGACATACTTTCTGGTGGCTTGGTAATTCGGGTTTCCGAACCGTCATTTAGGATTATTAGTTGCTGTTTACTGTGTTTGTCTTAAATCATTTACGAATTGAATTTAGTGGTGATGTTTGGTTTTCATGTTTGTCATGACCGAAAATCCGCTCTCGCAAAGGTAGTAAAAATGTTATTTCTGCTTTGCTAACATGAAAAACGTCCCTTAGTTTAGCCCAAAAAATTTACCTGTGATTGGTCTGCAGAACGGCTCTCGGGTCTGCTGTTGCATGAAAAGTGTTCTAGTTTCTCTTGGTCAGAGATGGGCAGATGGTCGGTTGAATGGTTTGCGAAACGATTGTTCGTCCAGTTCCACTGCAGTGACATTTCTGGTAAATAGCTGCGTATCTCTGCCGACAGACTTTGCAAGTGTATTTAATGGCCGATTTTATATCTTCATTCAAATTCCAGAAAGTCGTTTCCAAAAACAAGATTACAGAGAAACAATTTTTAATAGTTGATTTAACTTTTTCAGATATAATAAATATTGTTTCATCCTGACAGTGAAGTCCAAAATTTAGCTCTTTCAATCTGGTAAAAATAAAACTGATAAGTAAGCATATTTTTGCAGCCATAAAGTGTTAATCAGCATCTGTTTGTACTCATGATGTCCTTGCTCGACCAAGAACAGCTCAATTCTGTCTCAGCTCAAATATTCTCGAAGCAACTCTTCAACTGGACACAGCCAGCGTACTTCAGAATGTAACAACAGGGTCTAAGTTCTCTCTCTCATACGAACAGTTTGGTTGTCTTATAATATACAATATTTCGCCGATAGTAATGTTTGCGTGAATTTTTTTCTATTATATTAGAGATTACCTTAGCCAAGAGATTACCGCACGTACTCCTTGAAGCAACCTCACGTACCCCTGGGGGCACTAGTAATTGGGAACCACTGTTCTAAACGATGACTGGGGCGGTCTGGTTGAACTAGCTGGTAGATTCCAGGACTGAGGCCTTCAAATCTGATACTGCTTCAGATCACTGTATACTATCACGTGTATAGATTCGATACCAGTCAAGAGGGTGATAATTATAAAGGTATATCTTACCTCTAGAAATGCAGATAATCTCTCTGATGACACAAAGTTGGTTTTAATTAAAACTGATAGTAACGCCACGTCATCAATATTTCTCACTTAGTGTATCATAAGAAAATAAAGTCATGTTATGATTAAAGAACTGACGACAGATAACCTTTCTGACCAATTGATTACGATGCTCTTAATCCGCATTAATGCTATAAAATATACATGATATGGCAGAATTTAGATGCACTAGACATGGAACAGAAGATAAAACAAGAATAAATTAATAATTACCGTATACATTAATCAGTGTTCGTCGTAAATTCTGACACTGTTGACAATGAATGCGTAATCAAGAAGCTTAAGGCGGAATACACACTTTTGCACTTACAATACCTGACGATGATTAAAAGCTAGAATGATTACAGTGCTGTTTCCAGCAGTTAAAAATTCAAATTTTATCTTTTGTGAAGGTCGATGGACTGAAGAATTCAATTTAAAAAAATTATCAATTAGGAAAGAGGTTGCATTGTACATAACAGAGGTGTAGGACGAAGGAAATTTTTGTTTACTACTAGACATTTTCATTTGGGAGAAAAAGTTTCTGAATGCTGTCGATAAATAATAATTTTATAGGGCATGCGGAGGTTATTGTGATCAGGGAGTAATTAGATTTGATCCATAAAGTGTAGTATGCAATTCCTTTAAGAGCAGAGGAAAGTAAGTTTGTGGAACGCGCAACTTATGGAGGATATGACACGCAATTGCTGATATAACAAAACGTAACAAAAATAATATTTGTGGATAGCATACGCGAAATGGCCAGTGTATTAGTCATAAAAAAAGAGCACGAAAAGTTGAGTTCAGTGATTCAGTATTTACTACCCAGCAGCTCCCTGATTCAAAGTACATTAAATTGTCCGCATTTAGAGTTTAATCGTGATGGTTGTTATTCAGTAAATGGTTTTTGGCTTTAAGATTTAATGGCTCTGTTCAAATACAGAACAGGAAATGTAAAAAAGCAAAAGAGAAGTGGCCGTAAGAAAAGTACGAATAAGTAGAAAAGAAAACGGTCATAGGTAAAGTAGATGTTGCCTAAACGAGGATCAAACAAAATTTTGTAGAAATAAAGAGAAGCTGTATAAACATAATAGCTGCTCTTCTAGGCTTCAGAACATAGAGCTAACAGATAGAAGGAATACTTTGAGAAACTGTCTGAGGGTGGTATTTGAACAACAGTGTATTGGAAAAATAAGGTGATGTCGATATTGATGAATTAGGAGATCCTGTTTTATGGACAGAATTTGACAAAGTGCTGAAAGATCTGAAATCAAATGCAGCAGTTGTAGTTCATGAAATTCATGCAGAACTTCTGAAATCCCTAGGCGAAGAAGGAATCCATCAAACAACTACTAAACACCAGAGATTCCATCTGTTTTTAATAAAAGTATCATCTTACACTTCCGAAGAAAGGACAAGCCGAATAGTGTAAGTCTAACGTCACATGCTTGAAAATGGATAATAGGTGAAGATCAGTTTGAGTTTAGGAGAAATCGCATAAAGGGAAGCAAATCTGACTTTAAGATTAATACTTGAAAGGAGGATCAACAAAAACGAAGATACTTTTATTGATTGATAAAAACGCCTTTAATAATGTTATGTGGAACAAGATGTTCAAAATTTTGAAGTCAGGTCTAAAATATCGAGATAGAATATTTTATAACCAATATAAGAACCAAGTGCCTATAATGAAAGTAGAGAATCATGAGAGACATGCATCAGTTAAAAAGGATGTGAGACAAGGTTGTAGACTATCACCATTAATATTCAACATGTAGAGGAAGCAATAAAGAAAGTAAAAGAAAAATTTGTGGCATAAGCGTTCAGGGTGAAAAAATCAGTATGCTATGGTTTAATGGCCTGTTAGTAGAACAGAGGATATTGAGAAGTTACTGAATGGCATGAACAAAAGAAGGAGGATTTTGGACTAAGTATAAAAACGAAAGCAAGACAAAAGTGATGAAATGTAGTAGAAATGATAGAAGTAATAGAATTTTAAGTAAAAATAGGATCGGATGTGTGTGTGTTACTCAGGAAGTAAAATTACATCTGATGGCCGAAACAGGACTGATTTTAAAAACAGAATAGCACTAGCGAAAAGAGCCTTAATGAAAAACAGAAATCTTTTAGTTTCAAATATTGATCCAGGACTCGGAAAGAACTTTTTAGTCTGTACATGTGAAGCACAACACTTTACAGTAGCGAAGCATGGACTTTAGGAAGAACAGAAAGAAGGAAAATTGTAGTTTTTGAAGCGTGGAAGGATGTTGAAAATTAAGTAGACAGATGAAGTACGAACTGAACATCTTCTGGAAATGATGAGTGAGCAAGAGTCTTACAGAAATAAGAGACAGAATGGTGGGTCACTTTTTAAAACTTGCAGAATTGGTTAATTTGTTAGTGAGTGGAACAGTCGAAGGTAAGAAAAAATTGGAATATTTGAAGCAGGTAATTGATATATTAGATTATAAAGAATATGCTGTGATGAAGAGGTTAGCGCAAGATAAGATGGGCTGGAGGATTGTATCAAACCAGACGAGAAAGTGAGTAAGTAAATTGCTTAGGAGAGGTGCAAGGTATAACGTATGCGCGCAGTACAAGATTTTTGTGGTCTGACAGGTAACAGTGCCACATTTACCAGGTTAACGGCTCAACACTAAATTCGTGATTGGAGACCGCCTAACGTGTGCCTCTCTGCAGGTAGTACACGGTCGCGGTTGCTGTACAGAGAGTTTGGATTTGATATTAATGGCAACAGATCAGTCAACGTAACATGGAGAAAGATATATAAAGTAAGAGCTACAGTAGCAGTCACGCACAAGTTTTAAGGCGAAGGCAAATTAGACGTCCACATTGTGACGATATAGTACTCACCAATCATTATAATTTACCTTTAATTTTTTTTTATTTATAAAGGTGAATAACACTCCACTTGGAAAACATGGCGTGGTGTTTTACTTTCTCATGTTTTGATAGTCATAGTAAATAATAGTGATAATATGTAATCTGGTCGGTGCATATCTTCAGAAGATTCCAGAAGAATCCTACAAAAACAGAGAAGCTAACCCTGACCATGAGAACAAAATAAATTAGTAACAGATGTCGCTGATGATGCTATGGAAATACAGTGAAACGCGTACGACACGAAGAATAAAACAAAAATTCAATTCCATTGGCGTGTTATTCACCTTTATAAACAATTTTTTTTTTTTTTTTAAAAAAAAAGATTAACTTTCAGTTGAGGAAATGGCCCACAATATCCAGTTATTATTTACCTTACTTAATTGTATATTGTTATTAACAATTGTACTGATGTATATAATTTGATTTATTGCATCGAAGGGTTCAACAGTCTGTTGTGTGTGAGAGTAATCTTTAGTTGTGACTGTAAACAGTAGAGAGTTGTGCTCAAACAGTCATAACGCACATCTGTTTGTGTCTGAGGCTGCGTATTACGGAGATATTGTAATGAGTGTCTATAGTCAACTCAAGCAAAGAAGTTACGCATATTGAAGTAATAATTTTGTTAATAGATTCAGTTGCAGAATAAATCTAGTGTTTTTGGAACAGTAACAATATTTCCTACCTTTTTGGGCTGATGAAATTAATTAACAGTGTTATGACTTCAAAATTAAACGAGCAGCGGCTTAAATGTGTTGGAGACGATGTGTGCCTTCTCATCCATAACACGCTGAAATTTTTTGTAAACTGGAAGCGTTATAAATAATCTGTTCTTCGTTGACTGACCTGGTTATTTAAGTCAACTAATTAACCACTCAAAGCAAACGTTATCTATGTCTGTGTCTCCTTCGAAAAACATCGAGAGTGGAAACATAATTCCGACAAATCGAACTGTCTGTATGTCGTTGAACTGCGCCTGTGGCCGAGGTAGTGGAAGCGGATGTGGTGTCCATTTTCGGACGTCACCGGAAGCGAGCTACCAGTCAGCTGTCTCTAGCTTACAATACTTCAGACTCCGTCAAAATATTTTCAGCAGCACGTAATGCTTTCCTTCCTCAAAGGACGAAATTAGCGCATTTATAGGGCTCTGCATAATGGTTCTTTCGGTAAAAGATATGTATTTTTCCATTAGATCTTCACGCCTCGTCGATGAGTTAGTCATTTGCGGCGGGAGGGGTTTGGCAGCAAGAACCAGGAAGGATTCGGGTATGGCATTGCGAAGGAAACATCCCAGTATTCACCTTCGAATGGTTTCGGGAAACTATGAAAAATCGATATCGGGATGGTGCGACGAGGGATTTGAACACACCTTGTCCCGAATGCGAGGTATCGTACAAATATGTTAACTTCTTTCTCGAGCCTTGTTATGCCTATACTCTGGAACTTTTCGCCCCTAATACAATACTCGTAGAGAGCTTAATTAAAACCAGAATAATAATACTTGAATCTTCCGTTTCTAACATAGCTCTACCATCCAAGCCGGTAGCATCAGCCATAGTTATCAAACCGGGTGTACATTTTTCATCAGAATCAGTCACCTTTCTTTTTAGATAAATTAAAGAAATGCTGTGGGAAATTTAGGGTACCAATTAGATATTGCGGTTCTAAAACAGTATGAGTTAAAAAAATCAGTTTAAAAAATACGTCAAGGTAATGCGATATTTACTTTAAAAATTATAAGTTAGAAAATTCACAACTGAATTTTGTTAAGAGTCATCAGCGAATATTCGCTTCTCTTGAATCAGATCTCAGCGAAATGATATCTCAAGCGAAATGCCCTAATTCGTGGTAATCACTGGAGACACACAAAGTTTTGCATCAATGTTATCAAATCTGTTCCTACTTTATCAAGTTCGCATATCAAATGATTCCTGTACTTGCTACACCGCAATCCTATATTGTCAGGATTTTTTGATTTCTAACACTCTTGTCGCAGGTAGGTTTTGAACAAGGTTTCACGCGGTTGCAGTAATTCTCGCTTCTGAGGCTTTTCTTTTTTTCCTGATGCCTTGTATGCTGTTCTGCTTTTGGTGACCTGTGGGTTCTGCAGGATGACTGCGATATCGGTGAAGGTCGGCGTGCCTTCTCTTTCTTTCTTCTGTCTCCTTTAATATTATGGCAACTGATAACCATAAGACCGGTGAAAACCTCGAGGATCGTAACTTAACTGAGGTTATGATCTCCATGAATAAAGGAAGACAAAGAAAAAAACCAATTATGGGAATAAGAAGCGCTAACTTAGTTGTGGCTGAGAGCAGGAGATTACAGGGCAAGCCCCGAATAAGCTGATTACGAGTCTAAGTTTTATCGAAATTTTCAAGCAAGCCCTTCTTGGCTGAAGTTATGAATATTATTCTTGTTTCTTTAAGCAGTGTATGCAAATCGACGGCCATTGGTAAAATATCATCAGCTTTTAAAAGATATTCGAATCAAAACTGCCAATCCGCTAAGAGCCAGAACCAATACACAGCCGGCAGACTTAGAACATAAGATCTTAGTGACCTGAAACTGTAAACATTCATACGCCAATGCAAATGTTCTTATATTTTATATTCAACAACAGTTGACGTACTTATTAAATAATAATCATTATTTTAAAAAGCAAAATTCAAGTTACACAAAGGCTTAACGTGGTCCTAATTAGCCTTAACGGGCATACACACATACATACATTATTTTAACAAGCAATTGCAGAAGAAATGGCCTAAATAATCATGAATTACCCTCACAGTTTGAGTCTGTTACAGTAGAGTGCCATTGTAAACAAACATGTTTCAATATGCGGTAAGGTCCTATTGAATTGTCCTTTTTTTTTCATTCAAGAATCCAATCTCCTGTCCAAAAATTTTGAAGCCAATTGTTAGTTAAATTAGAGAATAAACAAAATTTACAAGCAGACGCAAAGATGTTTAAAATCATCAGAACGACTTTTGTGGGGAAAAAATCGTCTTGTACTTCATAATAGCTACGTAGAGTCTAAATACTCGGTGTGGTACACTTCATTCGTACCAGCGGAAATGGCAGCACAGCTGTCCACATAGAGTGTACGTGAGTGCGATAAGGCTTGACAAGCCGATGAGACTTGTCTGAAATGTCATAGATATCGGCCAGCATCGCCCTGCGTTCATAAAGATGTCTTCTAGGTTTACCCGACCTATGCTATCAACATTCTCTCCTCCCGAAACATTTTATAAATCTACTGTGTTCAGGTGCAGATAAGGAGAGCAGTTACTAGGACAGTAAAGATGTTTAAAATAAAATGTTATTTAAATAGATTAGTAGGTTTTTAGTAACATATGGGTTCACAGTGATATCGGATGCCGTTAATTCGGATTATGGCGTGTGTTATTCATAGATTTGAGATGATTTTTGGTAGCTAGTTAGCTCTGATGCGTTTATAGGAAGAACACTGATTCAAATTTGGAAATTTTGCGCTTGTGGATTCTAATAATCCGAAACGGAAAAGTAAATGTTATAATACAGGCAATAATTTTCATGGAGTCAAGTATGGTAAGATGCATAGATGCTATTAACTTAACATTGGTGCTACTACAAAGTAGTTCATTTCTATGTAAGACGGATTACTGTTTTTGAAATCGTCACTCAAAAGAAGTTACTATGCAATTAAAGTTTTTCATAATGCCATATAGGAGGTGCCTATAGAAACAACCGATTACAAGCGACATAAAAACTTCGTCATTTTTTTGTCTTATTTATTCCTCCGTGTGTCTTTTTCTTATGACAGCCCATATATTCGAACGAAACAGAACACTAGGTTTTTGTTTTTTAGTGAGGTACTTAGCCACACAAGTTATAACACAATGAAAATTCCCATTACAAGCGTACAAAAATATAAACTACGTCTGTGAATCAGGACTTCTAAAATACATATTAACAAAAGAACGTACTATACTTTATTCACGGTACAAAGAAACAGCAGGTCGCCTTATAATTTTAATATCTTATTATTAATCTTTATCTTTCTATTTGTATATAAACGTGCAGCGGGCCATATTGCGTTTACCTGTTTGTTATTGCATCCGAAACTAACATCTTTTTATGGAGTTTTCTCAATTAAGATCTGGTTTAAATCTGCGGTAAAACTGATCTTCATTTCAAACATATTTAGGGCCACATTTCGTTTAATTTCCTTAATTTCGAAAGGAGAGGATTGCTGTGTTTCCTGCTCAGTTTTATAGTAATCCAGTGTGGTTGCGGATTTCACCCGTACTCTTCCAAGCCCTCGTACACAAAGCAAACCAAACCAGACCAAACACTCAATAATCAGAAATAAGTCCCATCGGGCGTTGAATCTTGCAACACCCTGCTTTCATCCAGACTTAACATGTAATAATTTCTTCCTCTTTTCTTTATATAATGCCATGGATGCTCTAATTTCTTCAGCATAGCAGTGATTTCCGACACAAAGTGCAGTTTTCTATAAAAAAGTGTTCAGGTGATAGATTGCCAAATTGGGTAGCACTTTTCAAGAGGGCACTAAGACATTACACAGGGCCGTGTGGGTCTACTGTGTCTGCTGGACCGCCTCTTAGAACTGAAAACCTTAATTCTAATGTCACGTACTTAGCGAGTTTTCTCTTACATGTCATTGTTAGTATTGAGAAGTTGCACCTCTGAATATGTAAAATATTGGCAGAGCTCTGTAATTACTCAGTGTAGTACTTCAAGAGCAAGCTTTGGAAATAAAAAATGACGCTGCTGCCAAATACGATAAATCGTCGTTTCAGGTTTGCTATTACAACGCGTATCCTAACATATCACAGCAAAAGTTACGATTATATTCACCTTTTTCAAGCACTTATTTGTACGAAACAGTTATCTTGTTGCAATAAAAACTCGATATTGTCAATAATTTTCATAGCGCACTTTCTAGTTTCGGACCATGAGCAGCAAATCTTGTAAAATGAAATACAAGCTCATCCATCACACTAATTTATTTTCTCTTTATTACTTATTTTCAGTAAATTTTTTTTTTACTTTTTTCAGAAAATCTAAAATTTGTAATTTTATAAGCAATAAAAAGATTTAATTGTTTTTATACCTTTTTAATAATAAATTTGTGTGGGGGGTGAGGGGAGGAGTGCGTGGGATTTTTCTTTTGATAGAACTGGGAGGGTGGGGGGAGGGGGGCCTGGTAAGAAAAACTATGGGAATGTGGTTTACCCCTGGCTAAACTGTGTGACTCTGCAGAGAAGGAGCAATACCCCCTTGTTTCGTGTAACTGCCTTGAGTTGTTTCTGGCCAAGCTACACCAAAAACTTCTTGATACTTCCCACCATACATGATACAGAACCCAAAACCCAAGTACTGTAATGAGGCGATACGGAGCGGCACTCGTCTTTGCCGCCCCCAGAGAGGATCTTGAAACCTTGCTTCGCTAAGTGCGTATCGTATCGATCTTGCGGGTGACGTCCCAGACGTGGAACGAAGGCACTTGCGCTGCCGGAAGCTCAGAGAGGACGCCCGCAGACCCTCGAAACTCTACACGCACGCGTGGCCTCTCGCGAGAGAATGTATCACTACAAGTAGGCGCAGGAAGTTGGGGACTACATCAAGGGCGGAATTGAAAGATAGAATGTTTTTCCTGTGTTATCAGAGCTATCATTATCATCCAATTCAATCATTCAGTGGTGTGGGCTCTTTGTGTCCCCTAACGCACCTCCTCCTATAATTGGTGATCCTTACTACTGTATGTCTGTGAATCTTGTTAGTTCTGTTGCACGAGTTACTCATATTAATTTTCTTCAAATGTGTGTGATTATTGGGCCTTAAAGTGCCAGTATTTACCCAGATGAGTATGAAAAACAGTAAAAAAACTAAAAGCCATGTACTATTTTTTAAACTGTGCTCTTAGTAGTAATTCACTTGCCTATATTCATATCTACCGCCATACAGTGCCACTTATTTCAGCTTTCAGAATTTGGATTAAATATAAACAAGGCAAGACGAAAGTAATTAAATTTAGCAGACATGATGGTAATAACTGTAGATGAAATAGATCATATGTAAGTAAAGAAGAAAGTGAATTATTTTATTTATGAAGTAAAATTACTACTGATGTCAAAAGTAGGGCAGCACTAACTAAAAAAGATTTCCTAGCGGTACTATGCTTGTAGTGTGTGTGTGTGGTTGTGTGTGTGGCCAAGAATGAAGCAAGACGAAGTGATTCTCTGGCGTCCAATTAGAAATTAGGTGTAGATTTCTTCTCGTCACTAAGTCGTACGTTATGATATAAATTGAGTAATCGAACTATGCGTGAGGTACCTATTTGACAGAATGCCTTTTAAAAAGATAAAAGAGGAAAACTTAGGTGAACATATAAGAATGTAACTGGTCATTTGCTTGGCTTCAGGGGTTATTTCAGCTCCCCTTAGTGTCACAGTATCGTCAGAACCTGAACCTGGTTCAATATTAAGAGTTCGGAAAAAGAAGGTACAATTACCAAACAGTCTAAACATGCAGCGTATTCATCGTAACTTAGCGTAAGGATAAAACTAATTCTGCAGCGCTGCAGCGACGTAACGTTATTTTGCTATTTTAAAACAGTAACCATGGAAAGATAGTTTAGGATACATTGGTTATACATTGCAAATAATTAATTGTGGAAGAATAACATAGAAACTAACAATTTCTAACTAAAACATGAACTAAGAAATGAATATTAATGGGATATCGAATTGCTCGAAATGAACTGAAAATTATTTACATGTCGTGTCGCTTAAGAGATTTGATTAGAAAGCAACCAGGTAGCCTGAGTGTAAAAATCGTTGCTTGTTTGCTTAACCTTTGGTGCTGTGTTTGGTTGAAGTTTCCTCTGTACGTCACGCCGCTGTGGCAGGCGAACCGTCCCGCCAGAATCAGAGCAAACATTGACTCAGGGAACAGCAGCAACAGCCCAGACCCCGAATAAATACCGGACCGGGCGTGAATGCCAGACCGGCCATCGGCTGAATGCGAATCGAAACACCTGATCCAAACTCACGGCGCATTCTGTTTTCTCACCTTGTGATATTGTAACAAAACCAGATCTTTTTTATACATATCATTATCTATGACACGGATGTTGGTGACAGGTGACATCTCGAATAATAAAGGCTGAATTTGTGTGGAGTTTCGTATGCAATTACAGACCTAACAGGTGTGTGCGTATTCTTTCTCAATATTCCTCCAAAAGTTTATAACAACTTCTTTGTTATTAATGTTTCATGAGATAATTTTGCAACTGTTTTTGGGATAACTAGATGACTTGTGTGAAAATTTCGCGAATAAATACGATAAATAGCAGGGTTGATGGTTTTTAGTAGGTTAAAGAAGAACCGGCCCATTTGTAGAAATATTTCCCTTGATATATGCTGTCCTGCAGCCATCTACTTTGGCTTAAACACATGAAGATATCCCTTCCCGGAACTCGAAATGTCACAGACAACTAAGCTGAACAAACACCTCAGTATGTCCATATCTCTGTGATGATCTAGCTGTAACGCAATCAATTGTTATCGAATCCAGCGAAGCCTAGTGGCTTGGCTCTGAACTATCTCATAACCTTGACCCTTATAGTTCGCACTTTTTCCCTTTATGGGTCGAATTCCGAAAATTCTTTTCTTAAAATATGATGTTACCGAAGCAGAGACCTTAGTCTTTAAAATGATACTTCATTTATTGATTTCGGTTAGGTATCGAGGGATATAAATGGATATCATTAAAAAAAATACGTTTCAGAAATAACGATGCTTCTACCTTTTATGCCATGTTGTTAAAGAAACTGATGTTTTCTTTAATAATATACCTCGGCTTAGCGCTCAAAAGACTTTGTGCGTTACTGAGCTGTTTTTCGTTTCACGCTTCCGTTAATTAAATTTCCAGGTAGAACTTGAAAAGCAAATTCTTTGGTGAAAGTAATTCCATTGGTGCAATTAAAAAAGTTCGCATTGTTCCCCAGAAGTTGAAAATTTGCTACCGTGGAAATATTTGAAGACGGAACGAGCAGCTAAAACAAACGTGACATTTTGCTATCTGCGTGCTCGACCTTTGATCGCTGAGCATAAATCTGACACCCGATGAGCCGTTTTAATTTGACTGATGGGTGGCAGGTGCCGTGTCTAATGGCTGCGGTCTCCAGTTTCCTTCCGTCATTAAGGCCATGTTTTCTTTGAGCAGCTCAGCTCATTTCCTTCTCTCTGCCTTTGCGCTACGTAAATGAGTTGAGATAGTTAATGGCAAGTTTCCGGGCAACCTCTGGTTAATGTTACACCCGCTTATAGCAACTTTTCTGCACTGTGGAACTACAAACGTTTTGGAGTTACCAACTATCAATGTCAAAGGATCCGTACTAATTTATTTTTTCGCGCAGCCTAATTAGAAAAAAAACATAGGTCCGCAATGATCATCGTTCATCTTCTAGAATCACAGAATGTTTGAACCAAAAAGTTTTTGCAGGTGATCTGTTCCATTGTTTTCATACGACTGTATATCATATGTTGCTATTATTTGCAGTATAATGATAATTAGATCTACAAGTATTGAAATTGTCCGCCAATTTTGTGTGCTATATGCAGTGTGGACGTCCTTTATTTTAGCTGTTTACAATTTAGCAGAGTAAGGGTAGATCGCGCATGGTTCGTATTTCGAGAACTCTAACTGTTGGGATCCTTCGTATCAATCTTTTACCATTACGTCAATCTGACCTTCTGTGCATGTTTAATGAACAGTTTACGGCCGGAATTGCATGTGCAAGTCGTCTGTATTGAAATGTTTTGAAATTCTGATTTGTCTCACAATTTCCTCCACTCCGAATGTATAGTGTTACATCTTTTACTTAATAATTTCGAGATAGCAATTTTTGGGTTATCAAATCTCTGACAAACTGGATTTCTGGAGGTAGAAGAGTTCAGATTCCACCTCCTTTACATTTTTCCTCACCAATCTCTTTGAATCAAGAAGGTTTCTCTCAATTCGACTGAGAAAAAAGCATGGTACTCATACAATGTCTGAACGGTTCGCAGCAAAGTCCCAGTAGTCAAGTGAGCTTGTTAGTGTATTAATGTCTGAACGTCAATAGATTAACTGCAAATTCATTACTTCAACTCGTATTAAGTTTTCCAGTGTCTGATCTTGCATTTCAGAAGCCTATACACAGTTTAGTATTCAAGTACGAAGTGTATTCGAAAAGTGACCAACTTTTCACCCGAAAAACTATCGGAACTGCGCCGTCCCCTTGTGCCTTGGCTCTCAGTATTAAGAACTTTTCATGGGCATTGTGAGATTTTTATTTTAATGCCATTCAGCCTCTTCGACAACCCAAAAATTGTAATTATGTTTCTTTCGCATTTGCCATTTCAACGTTTGTATTAATGTTCAGCATAGTAAAGATAATACAGGACGAACACAATACATATGAAACTACCCATCCCCAAACCGGACTCGAACCGGCTAACCTTGTGAGACGTAGAATCTAATCTGTACACTAGCGGTACTAACTTTCAGATTGGTTAATAGATAATGATGTCAACAAAATATGGAACCACTAGAAACAAAGGAATACAGCTTTTGGTCGAAAAAGTAAGTCGGCGCTAGACGAGGAGAAGGGCGGGTAGCATATCACCTGGGGCACTCCACTCCAGGTTGGGGCGCTCAGTGTATACAGGATCCGCTGCCTGCTTAATTAATCAAATTTTTCTTAGGGCTTTACGCCAAGTCGGGGTCACTAGAGGCGGGAACGAACTACGATCAAAGGAGCCTCCATATACTACGTGGCTTGGTCTGGAGGGAGGGGTTGGGTAGAAAGCTACGCTGGGCTACATAGGGGAGAGGGGTGGGGTGTTCCGAGCAACGCCAGGCAGCTTTTCATTCATATTGTTTGTGGCAGTAAAAATAAGGTACAGAAACACAAGAACATGTGAATATTTATTTAATTATCTCCGTAATTTACGATAGTCTGACAAGAAAAAACAGTACAAAATGTCTTCTGAAATCAATAGGGAAAAAAGCTCCATGACGCGTGAGGAGGGGGGGATAGAGGAAAAAGCCACGTCAGGCTACTTGGGGGGGGGGGGGAGGGAGAGGGGTTCACAGGAGGCCAATATAGAGCATTATAGCTTATGAACGCTCCACAAGGAATGAGAAGGAATTATGTTATGACCCTTTAAAGGGACAATATCGGCATGGTTTGTTTTCGGGAAACCATGATAAACCGAAATCTAGATGGCAGAACGAGGATTCGAACCCGCGTTCTTCCGAAAGCCAAGCTCTAACTTTACCGCTCCCCCATCACGTTCGGTTTGATTGATTCTGCCGAAAACATTAACTCCTAGCATTTCTTGGGCACTCTCTAAAAGACCACAGCTTCGATTAGAAAAAGCTATAGTAATACAGATACCGATTATTGTAGTAAGTATGCGAATCGTTGACCCTTAGAAACAGTGTCTAGATATAATTTCAGCAACGGACAGAAAAGTCTTTCTTAAAATGTGTGAGATGAATGGGAGAAGGGAACATAAAAAATTGCAAACTTCTTTTTAAATGGCGAGTGGCGAGTTGTCTCAAAAAGAAAAAACTACAATGACTCTTTCACCCTCTAAATATCTTTTTTCGCCAATAAAAAAATATGCCAACGTATAACATATTATTAAAAATTATTGTTATTTTCATAAAATTAATATAATTGGTGAGTGACACTTGGGGAAACTTCCTTGTTAGACAGTACGAAAGAAAAGGGATTCCTAATCATTGTGGCTGGAAAAGCATTAACAAGTTGACCAGGTATCGGAATGCCGGAGATACTTC
>JARYHS010002851.1:0-24671 GCA_031002005.1 Vandiemenella viatica
GGAATTACTTGTTGAAGAACTTAACTAAAAATTTTGTAACATAGCTTTTGATTGTAAACCCAATTTACTGTGACACTTTGGGTAGATGGTAGAAAGAGGCATCAAAATCTTTCATGTATTTGGAGATGAAGGTTATCTGAGATTGTGTGTGTGTATTCTGGGGGGAATGGGGAGGGCATTGAGATAGTTTTTAGAGAGAATGATGCACATTTCACAGAAGGAACTTAGGATGGTGGCAATATATTTAAATATGGATGATGTAGACTTCATGTTAGGTCAAAGTGAAGCTGTGCACAGACCTGATGTTGATAGTGACATCAATCTCAGTTCATACCAAACTGCTGAGACAAGAAATGTGATGCCTATTCTCTTGTTGAAGGTTTGATTCTCAGCTGGCATTCATAACCAATACTAAAACTGGAAGCCTTAAAAGAGACTGTAAAATTGATAGTTGATGATCACACAGTTAAGTACAATACCACTGGCAATTCAGGCCCCTACAACATTTAGCAACACCAAAATCAATTTGACCTTTCTTAGACACTAGAAGTTGATACTTCAGCTACCACAGGGTTGGCTGTATGCGATAGAATTGGTAATTTTTTTCATCTACCGAGTAAACATGTTTATGCTTTTATATATATATATATAACCACTGTATTAAAGAGAATGATAATTAAATCATGTATTAATTCCTAAAATTTGTTATGATTCCATCACAGATGTCTTCACAAAAAATCTATAATGAGTAACTGAACTGAGCTCACTCCATTTTTTTGTCTATGGGAATGGAAAATTGGAAAAAAATACGAAAATATATAAAAGGAAGGGAACAGTGAATGTTTCTCTGTAATGTATGAGTAATGCAGACTGGATGTGTATTGGACAGAGTAGGGCAATGAGTGAAATCCACTGATCCCAACGTTGCATAACATGTGTTTTTTAATTGATATTTATTTTATTTGAATGCATGCACATAGATCAAGTCTAACAACTTTTAAAGTGGTCACAAAAAAGTATCCACAGCACAGTGATATTGATTCAGGTAGTGCTGAATAATGTTCATCTCACCACAAGAGAGCTAGGATATCTCAAATCACTTAGCAATGTCTTCTCTTGTCAAAAATTGGTGTCCATGTACATGAAAAGGGTCAGTAGAGTATGTTGTATGCTAGACACTAGAAGTTGATACTTCAGCTACCACAGCTGAGAAGGCGAAGTTGAAAGTGTTGCACTAGATCTATCCAAAGCATTTGATAGATTGGGTCATAAGATGGTGGTAGATAAGCTAAAAACCATTGGAGATGATGGAAAAGTGACTTGCTGGAGGAATTCAGAAGGATGGGTATTAACAATTGTGAAATAAAGTGACATGGTATGACTCCCTTCATATAATATGCCAGGATGACCATCAACTTGAAGAGGAAGTGATTGGATAGAATTAAAATCGTGTAGATTCTACTTCTGCTGATAGGCTTTTGAATTACGATTCATAACACAGAAAAAAATTTACTCACACCAATAATGTGCCAGAAGATCAGAGTGTATTGTATATCATGTTCATTTCTATGACACCAAACATTAAGCACCATTTCTCAGGTGAAGATCTCATAAAATCTTATAGATGGTACACATACTAATGTTATTTCCTGCCTATTACCAATGCAGTGTCCTTCTTATGCTAATTTAAATGAAGCAGGCAATTACTGAAGTGGCACATGCTCACATTCTGTACTCACTTTGGTTCCTCATTGGTTGCCTTTTACCCTTCCTGAAATCTCATTAGCAACCTTTTGACAAAGCTTATCTTACAAAGGTTTTACAATATCATTATGGTATTATCTGTCATTTCTTCAAGGCAAAACAGCTATTTTGATATAGGAATGCTGTTCAAGAGTTATTATGGCCTCCTTCACAAGGGCTGACTTTCCATTAACTTAATGTTCATTTTTGTGATATCCCAGTAGCAAACCTTCTAACCCATCAAAATACTATAGTTGCCATGTTCTCTGAGACATATGATCATGTTATGTCACCATCATTCACCACTGAGAAAAATTATAGTTGTCATGACTTATGCCATATGGCTGATAGCACTAAGTGGTTCCAGATATCAATTTTTAGTTATGATGGAAAATAATTAAATTTTTGAATCAGATGTACTTCTTGCCAAAACAGTCCTTTGCCTCGATAATGCAGTTTTTCTTTTTCTTTTTGCTCCAACTGATGGGTGCATGAGGGGAAGTAAGTACATCATATTTAAAGTTCCATATTAAACCAAATTATCTTTTTAACACTGCATCTTTCTGAACAATATTCAATACAATAATTACTATGCCAAAATAGTATAATGAACGTATATGAAAGCATTTTGTTATATAATTTTATAATCCATTAAATATACAGCACGACATTCTGAGTCATGGTAAATACAGCCACTTTTATTCTATAAGTAATATCTTTTTTCTTTCTTAGGAATTAAATGAAACCATAAAAATCTTGCAGCAGAAAATAAATCAGCTAAATTAAGTTAAAGATAGTTGGTATGGTAGAGAATCTGATCTACTGGTACTACATTCAACACTAATATTTTACACTGAAATAATGATTTTCTCCACTAACAAAATTATCAACACAGTGTGGCTGTGTACATTAAAGCACCACTCGATCAATGAGGTACAATGGACCTTGGTTCAAACCCCAGGCAATGCGTATTGACCATTTTGATTGCAGTTTCTGCAATCCCCTATCCAATGCTGGGCGAGTCCCCAATCTGCAATGAGTAAACTATACATTTCACAACACACCCAAAAAACCACTGATTTAATTTAGTAGTAAAGGAGTGCACACACTCCCATTTGTCCATCACACCTTCTTTTTCCTAAATCTTTTCATACCCTTGTGTCCAAGGGCGGATCCAAGATTTTGGTTTGGGAGGGACTTTGGTTTGGAGGAGGCTTGCTTTTAGTGGATTTTGTTTGGGGAGAGAGGGGGGGGGGGCTTGAGTCAGGCAAAAGGTAGTATTTACAGTCTCCTTGGGCTTCAAATCTGTAGAGCGAAAAAAAAAGGTCTCCAAAATTACAATGTTGGAGAGATGATCTTTCAACATCTCATCTTCAACAATATACCTTGTACACTCCCACTTCACCTGCGATAGTGGCAGTACCAAATGAACATTCAGTTGTTTTACCAGTTGAATTAATTGTGACCAATGGATCATTGACAGTGTTATGGGCAGCTGGAGTGCAAGAGTAGTTTTGTTAGAAAATGACTATGTTGAACAGAGGAGGCAAAAGTTCAATAGGTATCTACTTTGATGCATGCCTACTTTATGTTAATTTTACACTTAAAGAATCTGCATCTTTTGGATTGATAACTTCTGATACCTAACCACTAATTTTGATGGGAGCCAATCAGTTTTCTGTGTGCGAGAAAAAAAAAAAGAAAAAAAAAGACTATTGAACAGTATTACTTATTAAGGTAATTCCCTGTGATAATTCTTTCCCCACTACCAGGAGCTGAATGGTAACTCTACCAGGTGACCATGATATTATCGAACTTTTTTCAGTTTGAATTAATTAATTACTCAGAACTATTTAATACTAACATAATTAACTCCACCAAATTAACTATCACCTTCCAATGTCTCACAATGTATGAATGTGTCCAAATCACTATACTCAAATTACACAAGCTTAAAACACTACTCTATAAACAGAGGCTAAAGACCAATGTTTAAATTAAAAAACAGCTAGCCGAAAACATATTACAGAAAGTGCAGTGTCGTCAATCATACCAGTCTTGCAGAACTTGTACATTTAACACGTATAATGATCATCTAACCGCATGAAATCTGTTTGTGAGTTAATCAATGGTAGCACTTTTCAGTGAGCATAAATGTTAAGGAAATGAAAATGAACATTACTTTACTGAAAAAGTCCCCTTGCGATGTCATATTCTGTTAATTATGGACATTTCTATTTATTGTGTGTATTCATTCAACATGAAACATAATTTAATGTACCTAAAACCACAACTCTTGTGACACAGAAAGAAATGTGTTTATAAATTGTTCTAGATCTATGCAGATACAGTAATATGACTCTACGGGTTCTCCTAAGATCGCCACTTTAAGCAGATGATATTCTATTTAATAATAATAATTTATAAAATTGCAATGGAGCATCCACTCTGGTGGCAATCTCTCTACACACACCCCTTTTTCCTTTCGTCTTCCAACCTACTTTTGCCCTCTACTAATTTTTCCTTTAAATTCCTTGAGTGTTTCTGGTAAATTATTCATTACTTCCTTTGGTACTTTATTTCAGACCCTCACACCATTTCGCTTAATTAGAGGATAATACGTATTCGATACAAATAAGAGATTCCTAATATTTTCCTCCTATTACTTGCATGTATGCTTTTGTGGATATTACCAATTGTGGTGTCACCAACCAGTACAATAATTGATACAACATACATATACATTTAGGACAAATCTCATCTCATAACTAACTATCTCTTGATTATTATATTCTGACAAATCTGTTTCAGTATTTTATCTCTCAGTGTCAAAATCTGCTAATGGCTTGAAGATGTGTCATAAATGATTTTAGATTTCATGTTTTCATATCAGTAATTGCAGGCAAAATCTTTATATATATTTACATAAATGTGTGTAGGTAAGAAGAAATTAATTAACAAGAAATATCAGCACAATGGAAAAAATTTCTAAATAGAAAAATATTTATTACATATAAATATTTTATTTTTAATAAACTAAATTTAAAATAGATTTAGAGAGATTGATATTTGAAAATAAAAGTTACCCAGTTATACAAAAATAGAAATGAATTACATAATTTATGTTACAAATCAATTAATACTAAGAAAAAATACTTTGATGTAACTACTATGATAATTTATGACTGTTTCTTGGAAAACAAACCAGTAATACTATGATTTATACACTATTATATATACTATTATTTATTTGGTGATATTTATTTCTGTCGCCATCTTCAGGACTTCCAAACAATGTTGTTTAACATAACGTACTGTCTGGCTGATGTACTTCTTCCTGAATTCACATGGTACTCAACAAACCCCCAGTGCACGAAGGGTAAGGTCATTCTTTGGAGAGTGAAAATGTTCCTTAGTTTTGGAGGTGGTAGGAAAATGGTCTTAATGCCATTTCTTGCTAGAACCCTTTCAACCCTTGATGTTGTGACTCCAGAGTACTCAAATCAACTAAGGTGCTGGGATATGGAAGAGGCTTCTGGGAGAGTGTCATTACAGAAGCATTTGGAATTCACCTCGCGTCTGTTCTGGTTAACCGGGATTGTGGTTTCCAAGTAAGTAATGCGTGGATACCAGTTATTCAGGCTGCTCATCTGCAACACTCTGTGCTTTGTGCTATGCGGTTATCTAATGAAGTCTGAGATGCTGCTAGACAACATAACAGTGTCTGTGAATACCATGCCAGCTTTTAAACAATGTGATCTAGGCAAACTTCAAGTCTTATGTCTACACCTGAAGATGTTACCGAAAAATTGTGTATAAATAATAGTATTACTCAGTTTGTTTCCAGAGAAACATTCATAAATGCCAAGTAAAACTTTGTTCATTTATGCTATAATAATATTTTATACCTTTAGTTCATAGAATGGTATAAAAATAAAATATCTGTTTGTGAAATATAAGTCTCTAGATTTAAGATGCAAATTGTATTTTAAATTTTTTCTTAGGTTAAAACTTCGAATAACCTGACAATTAATGCACTAGAAATAACAAGCTAATAGGAGTAATACAAAATAACTACAAAATTTTGTCTCATCAAAGCTGTGTCTAGAGAATAAAAAAAAACAATCCTGATTCAAATATTTTCCATATTGTTTTTTTCAGGAATATCCAAGTAAATATAACTATGGTATTATGTTGAAGAAAAGTCAAAACACATCTATTAAAAGGACATTTAAGAAAAGGCATGCTCAAGTAGTTAAGTCAAAGAAAGATACAGTACCTGTGGCTGAAAGCTGGGATGTGGAACTACTTTTCTTATTCAGTCCTGAGAACTGGCTTCCACCACTGCTGGTCTTACTGCCTCCACTACTGCTACCTCTGTCTCCTGTTGAAGCAGGCTTACGCCGTGAATTGTCCAAACCATGCAACTGACCAACTGCGGTGTCACTCAGGCTGCCATCTGCTGACAGTAACAAGGTTTCTATAGAAAGAACACAGACCAAGTGATGCAGCCCTTGGCATATGTCATCTGATTTTACCTCATCAATATGTTTCTTTCATTGTTACAATTTGTAGAAACCAACTAAATTAAATTTTATTTTCCTCCATCAATTTTTTTTTTATAATTAGAGTCGTTATATAGTTATAATTTCCATATGAACATACCTTCTGCACAGCTATCTACTTCAGGTTATTCAGTGAAGATTGATTTAGAATGATATCACAAAACTCAGCTATAAAAATGAATAACAATTACCATTTAAGTAGGATACTGCTAAACAGGCTAAAAAGAAAGTTGACAACTGTAACTAAGAAACAATGATTTATTACTCAAATTAGGATGAGAAAATAAGGAAAGGAAGCACAGGATAGGAGATAATCTCTCCCCTCCCCCTAAATATCTACAAAAGTATAAAGAAAAATTAAATTTAAAACATAAACATCAAGTGGTGGCAATAACATATATTACAATAATATAATGAGCAGGTAGGATACAGAAATAAGACCTAACACTTACCACAAATTATAGCAGTTGTGAATAATTAACACAAAAAAGACAAGTATTGCAATATTTCAGTTGTTAACATCATTCTTGCAAGTTGGTGTGACACTTGGCAGAGTCAGCTATGCAAACACTGAAGTCCACTTGGTGAACAGAAGACCCAGTGGCATGACAATGGCAGCATTGGTGGGGGTGGGGAGGGGTAGAATCTACTAGATTTATAATCAATTGTGCTGTATGTAACATGGCTTCAGGGAGGGTAGCTTTCAAACCTCTGTCCACATCAAAACCAATAATCTGCAGCAGTATCTACACTTTGACAGTTGCCACCTATTCCATACCAAATATTCCCTCCCTTACAGCCTTGCTATCTGTGGCAGATGTGTCTCTTCTGACGCTGAATCCCTTTCACAGTAATCCCAGAATCTATCCCTGTTACCCAGTAGATCTTATACACAAATAAATCACCCATGCAATCACCCACCCTCCAAGTAACCACTCCTGCCTGGCACCTCTAAAATCCAAACATAGCCCTGCCTTTGTAACCAAGTTCTCTTGTGGCTATGAGTTCATCAATCGATTCTTACAACGGAGGCATGACTCCAGAAATTCGCACTCTTCTATGAAAAATTCTACCAACTGTCACCCATACATGTTTCGATAGACCACCCAATCTCAAAAACATCTTGATCTACAAATACCCTATATCAGACTCTCCAAAACAATTTCCCTGCAATTGACATCACTGCAAAACCTGCAGCATGCTTCCGCCCACAACGTATTCCAACCCCTTTACAGGGGAAACCTTCCCCATCATTGGCCATGCCACATGCTCCACAACACAAATATCATATACAAGCTAACCTGCCACCACTGCACTAGTTCCTATATTGGATTCACTATACAGAAATTCCCAGTCAGAATGAATGGCCACAGACATACAGTCCACACCTGTATCTTATACAATACTGGAACAGCCAATTACCACTATCCTAAGGATCTCAATGACTACATCACTCTGAAAGTGATCAGAGTTTTCCTGAAACAACGGCACTTCAGAACTTCGGAGATGGAAACTTGCATACCAAAATATCCCAGATATCAGACACCCATGTGGCCTCAACCACTGATAAAATTTTACCTTTTGACCCATCACTCATTATTATTACCATTGTTATCATTTAACTATTATAAATTTCTTCCAAATTTACTTATTTATTGTTTGCTTTAACACTATGTACCATTTTTAATATATATTTAAAAAAATAATGGGTTTTCATTTTTTAAAATAATTTTATTTATTAGTCAACATCAATGTTATCTCCTTCAAAGTAGTCCCATTAGATATTATGCACTTATGACAGTGCTTCTTTCAATCCCCAAAACACTTCTGAAACTTGATATTTGGGATAGCTTTGAGCTCTTTCAGTGATGTTCTAAAACGATGGCCCTTCAAGGTTTTTTTATTTTCGGGAACAGAAAATAGTCACACGGGGCCATGTGTGACGAATATGGAGGTTGGGGCGTCAATACAGTGTTGTTTTTTTGCCAAAAATTCACGAACAAGCAATGATGTGTGAGCAGGTGCATTATCATGATGCAAAAGCCATTAATTTTTTTTTGAAGGTAGTATTCCTTTTTGATTGTTTTACATTGTGGCAAGAACTCATGGTGCACAATGTCAAATGAAAAATCGGCGATTGTATTAATACATGTGTTATCTTTTTAAAACTGAAAAGAGACTAAACATTCAATATAGCTCAAAATGTATGATACTTTTAAGACATGTTTACCAACACAAAAATGAAAAAATCAAGTCAATTGGACAAATAAAACTCCAAAATTTCAAAATTCCCATTACTTTTTGAACACACCTCATACATATCATCTTAGTGTTCCCAAAATATCAATAGTTAGATTCATAAAAAAATCACCCCCCCCCTTTCTCCTCTCCCACCCTGTCTTCCACTGCCCAACCAGTCATGTGGCAAACTGTGATGTGTGTACACCTTCTGAACCAAATGACATCATCCCTAGCACATGAATAAGGTGTAAAACTGAAACACTGTATATGTTTCTGTTCATCTCATATATTTTTCAATCATCGCAGCCTTAAAACTTTGGTGAGTGATGAGTCATTTTCCCTGTCCTTTCTTCTTCTTCCATCGTTGTGCCCAACTCAGGAGCGCGAGTGAACTTATTTAGCAGATGTGTTTTTCTTCTGTTCCCAAAACCTCTTCATCCTTTCGCTGTGTTCTTTCCTTCGTTCTTCCGCCCACATGTTCCTTCTTCTGATATATTGGCTGTTGGCAAACTGGTGATTGTTGACCATGCTACTAAATCGGCATCTGTCCTGTATGATGTCGTCTGTTATTCCTATTTCCCGGAGATCCTTTTCAATTTCAATTAGCCAGTTGTTTTTAATTTTCATTGAAAGGGCTAGATTTAGAATTCTTTTTGTTAGTCTGTTATTACTCATTCTGATAATATGGCCGTAGAATTTAATTCGTCTTTTTCCTGAATGTGTCTGAAATTTTTTCCGAATGCTGATACAGTTCGTTTGATTTCCTTTTCATCCAAATTCCTCAGGTACAAACAGGACCAAAGATTTTTCTTAAAATTTTCTTTTCTTGCTTTTCAATATCTTTAATCAATGATCTTCCTCCAATAATCAAGGTTTCTGATGCGTATAATGCCTCCGGTTTGATTACAGTGTTATAGTGTCTTAACTTGGCATTTCGGGATATTGACTTTTTGTTGTATCTGTTCCAGGTGATTCTGTAGGCTTTTTGTAATTTAGTTATTCTCTCCTTGTTTGCTTCACGATTTAATCCTGCAGGTTGAATAATTTCTCCTAGATATCTGAATTTAGCTACTTGAGAGATATTGCCAAATCGCGTTTTTAAGGGTTGTCCATCTTGGTACCGTGAAGATCCTTCCATATATTGGGTTTTAGCATATGATATTTCGAGACCACATTTAGCTGCAATTTCATGCAGTTTTTCAAGTGCGTAGACTGCCTCTTGCTTGTTGTTGGAGAGAATCGCCAGATCATCGGCAAAGGCCAAACACCGCAAGTGAAGTTTATTTCTGAGTAGCCTTCCAATGGTTATTCCTTTTACTTCATTCTACCAGGTTTTTATTACTTTGTCCAGAACAAGATTAAATAAAAGAGGTGATACTCCATCTCCTTGTCGAACTCCTGTGCCAATTTTAAAAGGTTCCGACACCTCACCTAAGAACCTTACTTTTGAAATGCTATCCGTTAAGGTCTGTTTGATTAATTCTCTGGTTTTTCTGTCTACTTTGTATTCTTCTAGCGTCTTGAAAAGTGTTTGTCTGTCAACAGAGTCGTAAGCTTTTTTAAAGTCTACAAAGGTGATTACTGTTTGTCGGTTTTTACGTATTTGTAAGATGGTTTTGAGATTTAAAATTTGTTCTGCACATGACCTGCCTTTTCTAAATCCTGCCTGATACTCGCAAATAAGATGATCAATTTGTGTATCAAGTCTCATGAGAAGTGCCTTGGATAGTATTTTGTAAGTAATTGGTAACAAGGAAATTCTTCTGTAGTTATTAATGTCAGTTTTATCCCCTTTTTTGTGAAGTGGGTGAATTAGTGCACATTTCCAGTCTTCAGGGATTTTTGCTTTGACCCAGATGTCTTTAATAATCATATGAATTTTTTGAGCAAGACTCATACCACCTATTTTCCACATTTCAGCAATTATGCCATCTTCCCCTGGGGCCTTGTTATTTTTAAGTCCTCGGATTATTTCTTCCAAAGTGGGAGGTTCTGAATCTGGATTTGGAGTGGATTTTTCAAAGGTAAGCTGTCCTTTAGGGTTTTCACAATTTAGAAGGTCTTTGAAGTTTAAATTACATAACATGAGTTTTTATAGTTTGTGCTTATTTGTTCTCTAGCATAGTTAATCTCCCTCTCCCCTATTTCCCCAATCATGCATGCTCAAATGTTCACATTTTTCGCTTTATCAAGAAAAATCCTTTGACACTAAAAATGTTCTTCGAACTTGGCTACAATACATATCCCAAACTAGCAAAATGGTTGATACTCTACCACGGCGTTGGGAGGGTATAAATAACGGGTAAAACATGTTATAGCCTAGCTTTTGTTCATCTCCAATGACGAAATCTGCGGTAAGGAAGAACCAATACAAACTATTGGTCAGACCTGTCATTTAGGTTTCACGGTTAAATTGTTATCACGAATGCCATCAACCAAATACAATGTACCAAACATTGTGCCTCTTCACACAGAAACCATGCGGATTCATCCGGCAGTCAGCATAATGGAGAAGAGGTGCACCGCACCTTACCCTCTGCAGACGGAATCCGGACGTCGGGTGGAGCTGCAGCCCGGGAGTTCAGTCGTGGTGGCAGTGATGGGAATGCACAAGGACCCGCGGTACTTCCCGGATCCAGACCGCTACGACCCCGAGCGCTTCTCACCAGACAACAAGGATCTCCACGCGACGAAGGCGTACATACCCTTCGGACTTGGCCCGAGGTCGTGCATAGGTGAGTGGTATTTCCAATTTGGCAATCGTCTGGATGGTGACGTAAATCCTCCAAATGCTTTCACATATCAGTTGGTTCAATTATATTTCTAACGAAAGGAAACCTGAGTAGTTTTGCTCGAAGACGTTCTGACAACTCTTGTAGGCGATCTCTCTGTCAAAAAATAATTTCGTATGGTGTTATTCACCAGTTTTCCCCCAAGAGTTCGGTCATCGGGTGACAAGAGTTTTCGATCTTGTTAAAGTGGACCTACAGTTTTACGTGAAATCCAAAGCACGGAGTATCCTAGCGTACTTCACATAAAGCAAAGTTATTCCAGTTTAAAGGTTAGATTAAGAGCCCGCAAAAATTACGGTTGATAATGGAATTCGAGTCGTAATCCTTCCGAAGCTGAACCAGGTGCATTAACTACCTGAGTCACCAGACTGTGATCTTTATTTTAACAATATTACCCTGGCACTGATGTTAACAGCTGCAACAGACATTTTAGATAACAGAGCCAAGGCACCTCTATTTCTTGAACACGCGAGCTCACAATACAAGCATAGTCTCACTAGAACTCAAAACATCAGCGAGGGAAATCAAAAGTTAAAAAATGGTGTTATCAGTAGAGAAGCAGTAACAACAGATTGGGCCATTCAGGAGAGCTCAGTCGTTGGATGTCTCCTGAGTAAAGAATGCATCAGGGCGCATTTCCAGCTGCCCAAGTTGAGTGACTGTTGATTACGTGATTGTTAAGTGGTAACGCGAAGGAATCGCCACAACTAAATTAAGACCAAACAGGCCTCATTTAATGACGCACAGGAACCGTCAAGCACTGCGTAGTGTGGTTGTAAAAAATCACATGAAATCAGCGGAACGAATCACTCCTTAGTTTCAAATTGATACCAGCATTCCAGCCAGTACAATGACTGTGCGTCTGAAGTTAAAAAGACTGGATTACAAAGGTAGAGTGGCTATTTATAAGCCAAACGTTTCTGTAGTCAATACAAAGCGACACTTGAGGTGGTGAAAAGAGCAACGCTAGTGTGTAGTGGATGACTGGAAATGAGTGATAAATCACGTTATACCTTGTGGAATCTGATGAAAGTGTTAGAATTTGGCGATTGCCTGGATAACGTTACCTGCCATCATATGTGGTGCCAACAGTGAAGTACGGAGGAGGTGTTATTGTAGTCTGGGGGCGTTGTTGTGGCTAGGGTGTGGTCCTCTTATTTCGCTTAGTAAACACCGAATGCGGAAGGATATGAACATATTTTAAACCATTGTGTAATGCATATGATAGAGGACCAGTTTGGAGTCGAAAATCGTTTTTATTAGTAAGACAATGCATCTTGTAAAAAAGATACATGTTTGAGTCATTGGTTTCTAAACAATAATGTTCAGTCTGCCAGTAAAGGCCCCTGCCAGGCAGACCTCACACACAACGCGCCTGCACGCCGGGATACATATACTACTCCAAACAGGCGCAAAACAACCAGGAAAACAAATAGAATCATCTAGAAGCTAAGTGGGACTATTTCTTACAGAGGTCGCCGTACTACCACACAACGGAATTCCTGCGCCAGGCCGCCTATATAAGCGTAGCCGGCCGCTCCACTGCCAGTTCCAGCCTGACCGCTGAACCAGCGTCAACTACAGAAGACCACCGGAAGTTCGCGAGAAGTAGAAGCCGTCACTCTACCCCGGATCAGGACCAGGCTGAAATTCTCGACGGTCTTCTGATAACTGTACCCACATTTGTTTATGGTTTACCTGTTGTATTGTGTACCGAGTAATAAACTTCAAGGAACCGTTAAGTGTAGTTCACTTCAAATAACATCGCCGAAATGAACTGACCAGTCCAAAATTCCGACTTGAAGTCATGGAACATATTTGGGATGAGTTTGAACTCGACTTTGCTCCAGTCCCAGCCTCCGACATCACTACCATTTCTGGTTTCAGCTCTTGAGGAAACATGGAATGTTGTTCCTCCACAGTAGGGAAGGTAACACAGATAAAATCTAACTACAGTTTCAGACAAGTGCCAGAAACTTTTCATCAGATAGTGTATGTAGCCAAGAAATTTCGATTTTTGTGACCCAAAAAAAAAAAATTAACATGTTTCTTCCCAGATTCTTCTGGAACCTTGATTTGTATGCAGTAACTTATAAACCGAAAAAGCGGGTAGTCCCAAGTAAAACAGATAAACCTGGATAAGAACATATTTTTTTTTTTTTTTTTTTTTTTTTACCTATTAATTAGTTTTTTTTCATCGAAACTGATTTTTTTTCTATATAAAACAACAAAACTTTCATGTGAAGTTCTCGGCTGAGAGCGGCTGAGATTGTGACTTACATAAGGTTTTGTAAAATAATTAATATCAGGGTTGGAGAAGGGGGAGGGGGGAAATTCTGACACCTATAAAAATTATTCTTAGTGACCTCTACCTGTCAGCAGTTCCATACCCCGCCCCCCCCCCCGAAATGGTGCTGTTGCATTGAAGTAGTGGGGGTAGGGGAGTCAAGCCTAATAATCTCTTTGGACAGGCTCAAAGAGATTACACTCGACCATGACATCACCGTTTTAGGTTCTTTACATGGTGAGCGATTTGAATCATCCAATCAGAGTCCAGGGGGTGTGGCCAGATGGCAGCACCTTACAGCGTGGAGGACGTGGTCACTCCCGCTAGATGGCACAACATGATGGCGGGGCATCAATCTGCGCAGATACTCCACTCCGCCACGACATAGCCCCGAAACATTTCTGGAACACTTAATTGCAAATATTTGTCGCCGACCGCATTCCAAAATGTTGAGACACTGGGAAGTATTAATAAGCAAGCAGCACATACTTTTCATCAAACATGTTGAAACACGTTGTCATTTGGAATTCCAGATGCCTAAGGCAATGGCGTGGCAGAGTGGAGTATCTGGGCCGCTTGAGTTTCTGCCGCCCTCCGAGCTGGAAGATGCTTACATCAGGCAACGTCGCCTAGACTCTAATTGGCAGATTCAAACTGCCCGCCATGCAAAGAAGCTATAACTGTGGGATCACGCAATCGAGTAGAATCTCTTTGAGGTTGACCAAAGAGCTTATTGGCCGGACTCCCCTAACCACCATTCCTCATTGAACTACGATTTTTCCTTGCTTGAATTGTTATGTGATTTTGCGCAAGCTATAACTATTAGCACATTCTTTGTATCTTTTATTTAGTGGTGAAAGGCCATGAGTGCAAATAAATGTACTGAGAAAGGTATGCGAAGAATGCACGTGGGCAACAGTACATTTCAGACAGGAACAGTACTACAGTGTTTTGGCGATTTGTTTGTTGCAGGCCAGCGGTTCGCAGTGTCGCAGGTGAAGATGGGAGTGGCGGCAGTGGTGCTGGAGCTGGAGATATGCCGCACCCCTCGCACCCCCGTCACCATCGTCCAGGACCCAAATAATATCCTCACCGCCGCTATGGGAGGCGTGTGGCTCACCTTCAAGCCTCTGCGTTAGACAGCGACGGTCTCTGAACCAAACAAATTGATATTAGTGATCTTTGCCATGGTAATATCTGTTTTACTTCTAAATAAATACAATTATTGTTATTAATAGAGATTTACCATATGCTCCTGTGGCAAACTTCGTACATATCTGACGCCATCATCTGTAAATCAAAACTCTCCAATTTCTTTATGCCTAAAATCCAGTGCTGACCTATCGTCATCGCTTCTCTTCTATATAATATTCCTAATCCTTTCTCCTATATCTTTCCAGATATCTTACCAGTTTTTTTTCTCGCATCCTGTCTTTTAATGACTCTTAAACCAGCTCCTTATTATACCACTTATCGAGTGCGTTCGATTCCTGTTATCCACCTTTTTCCATTCCAGAATTTGGTACCTTGTAACTGACAAATGGTAAAGAAACAGCAACTGAATCATGTCTCTAAATATGATGCCGATCTTGGTGAGTAAGCAGTATCGCACGAGAGGACGCGGGTTTAACTCCTCTTCCAGCTATCCAGGAGAATGCCGCGATGATTCCTTTAAAAGAACATCAACAAATTCCTTCTTGGCCATTGTCCCCAATCCTCTCCTGCTTCTAATTATTCCCATGGCAACAAGGCGTAAATTCCTAAGCAAGAGAAAAAAACTTATTATGATAAGAGATACCAATCTCATTAAACAATAGAAACATATTTAAAATTGCGAAACACAAAAAGAATTTAGTGTACCAAGATAATATTTTTGGGTAATTGACCTGAAGCATCCTAAAACAAAGAATGATATGAACGGAACAGCCTACGCTTGTTTGTGTGAAAAGTGAATAGTATTGCAGGTAAGTCTGATAATGTCGACCATTAGAATATTGTGTTGAGACGTCAAGGAATAATTTTCACAAATAGTAGGTAATTACTTAACTGTGAGAATGATTCACATGACGACGAAAAAAATCAACTTCGAAGAAAATTTATAGTGTCTATCAATAATATTAAGTTTAATCCGAAGGTAAATAATGCTTTTGCACATAATAGACCAATAAAAAAAAAAATTAGTGCAAAGTTAGAGAAATATTCGTTAAAATCTGGTCAACTCGATCGTAAGGCAAGTAGAGATTCTAAATGAGGTAAAGTCTCGATGTTATTGCAGTTACATCATTTTCAGTGTATGCAACTGAAATTAAGGCGATCTAATTGAAATACAATGTCAGTACACTACTGTTTGTGAAGATTGCAACTCCTAGAAGGAAAGGTCTGAATCGCTCCAAACTCTGAGTACGTGTAGAACAGTGAAAGTGATTAAGATTAAAGAGAGATGGCATGCACCTAGGCTTAGCAGTCTCATCTTTAGTGTGACCATAGAGGATAGTTTTACGCCACGCTCAGACACCGCAGAACCGTCAAACGAAGTGGAAACGTGTAATTGAGTGCCGGTATACCTCAAAGGCCACAATATCAGCATGTGAGTGAGTTCGAACGTGCTATAATGATTGGTCTCCGAGAAACGGATTTGTCTTACCGCGACATTGCGGCTCGTACAAGGCACGCTGCTTCGACAGTGATTCGTGTGTGGAACCAGTGGAGAGAAGAGGGTCGTACACATTGGTGAGGTACTGACCCATGCAGTATTGCTACACCACAGTATGACCGCCATCTTGACCGCATGGCCATAACCGACAGAGCAGCTTCGTCCACAGTGTTAAATCGACGTTAGAACACTGAAACGACTATAGACATGTCTGCGTCGACTGACTGACGCCGTCTGCTGAGAGCTGGACTGGTGGCGCGCAATCCATTACGTCGGTTTCCTTTGACCAGAAACCACCAACGCCTCAGACTGCAATGGGAATGTGAACGCAATTGTTTACTATCTGAAATTAGATTGTTTGCAGATGACATAATGCTGTATAAAAGAATCAAAACGATAGAGGACTGTAAACAGTTGCAGGGTGATATGGACAGGATATCTAATTGGGTTGGTAAACATGGAATGAAGATAAATGCAAAGAAGAGTCAGCTTATTAGATACACAAATAAAAAACAAAAGGTTAATTATGAATATAAGGTGGGGAAAGAATTGCTTGCTGAAGACTTGAAATGCAAATATCTTGGAATTACTTTTGATAACAAACTTAACTGGGCAGGACACATAGGACAGGTGGTAGGAAAAGGTTTCAAAGTTCGCACTTGTTGGAGAGAGTGATGAGGGGATGTACGAGAGAAGTCAAGGAATTGGGTTGCAAAACTTTGGTCAGACCATTGCTCGAATATGGTAGTGTAGCATGGGACCCTTATTTTACGTATCAAATACAGGAGTTGGAGAGGGTGCAAAAAAGGGCTGCTAGATTTGTTTCTGGAAATTATCGCAGTATGCAATCAGTGACGGATATGATAAAGGAGCTGGAATGGGATTCATTGCAAGGCAGGAGGAGGATGAGGAGGGTCATGGGAGTGTACAGGGTATATACTGGCGATGAGGCATGGAAAGATATTGCAATAGGTATGAAAAGTAGTGCATGGAAGGGAAAAGATGACCGTGACCACAAGCTGGCACTCGATTTCAGGCACAAGGGTGTGGGAAGATTCTCTTTTTTAGGTAAGGGTGTCAGGGATTGGAATGAGTTACCAAGAGAAATGATGAATAATTTACCGAAAACTTTGAAGGAATTTAAAGATAAAATTTGTATAGGGCAAATGTAGGTGGGTGGAGGATAGGGGGAAGATGGGTGTGTAGGGATATTGCCACCGGAGCCTGTGCTCCATTGCAATTAAAATTAAATTTAAATTTAAAATGCAGTATTTTCGCACTATTTTCTCACTATAAGTTGTCCTTCAATGATATCAGACGTTATTGTGGTGAACGCAGTTTAACAGACTGTATTGCTGAGAAGCATAGCGGACAAACGCCTAGTGTGACTGTTTGAGATACCACTGGTGAACATACGATCTCTCCTTTTCCGTATTGAGGGCAATCTGAACGCAACCTCTACATCAGCGAGGTTTTAGATCCCTAAGCATTGCACCTCCTGTAGGCAGCTCCAAATGACTATATTTCAGCAGGACAATGCCCGTCCAAATGGAACGAGGAAATAGCAAGTCTTCTTTGAAAAACGACGGGTATTACTGTTTCCCTGGCCTGCATGTTCTCCTGACATTTCACCCATCGAACATGTCTGGCGTATGGTCGATCCGCAACTTGTTGTTCGGGTCCTCCTACAACTATTGCCGATCCTTTGTGGTCGAGCCTAGAAACCACGTGACAGCCTGTTCCCCAGCACCATATCCAAGCTCTCTTTGACTGCAAGCCACGAAGTATGTAGGTTCTGACTGCAGCACGTGGCGTCTCCACGCCCTACTGAAATCCCACGGTCAAAGTGCAGTACAGTTCTATATTGTCATGTCCCTAATCTGTGGAATAAATTTCATTGTAATTACTTCCTCTAAATGTTGAAATTTTCACAAATAGTAGTGCATCGGGTGTTTAAAAAATGACCGGTATATTTGAAAAATCAATAAAAACTAAACGGGCAGCGATAGAAATACATCGTTTGTTGCAATATGCTTGAGTCAACAGTAAATTTTCAGGCAGACAAACTTTCGAAATTAGTTACAATTTTCAACAACAGATAGCGCTGCAGGTGATTTGAAAGAAATGGAAGTAAACGCAGTCTGTGAGTTCGACATTCTGTAAGTCGTCTTTCTGCTGTAAGAGTGTGTTGTTCACAGATTGCAAGTTTGCTGTGAAAAAATGGTGGAAAATATCGTACTTTAGATTTTTCCAGACTGCCTAGATTTGTTTCTGGAAATTATCGCAGAGGCAATCAGTGACGGATATGATAAAGGAGCTGGAATGGGATTCATTGCAAGACAGGAGGAGGATGAGGAGGGTCATGGGAGTGTACAGGGCATATACTGGCGATGAGGCATGGGAAGATATTGCAATAGGTATGAAAAGTAGTGCATGGAAGGGAAAAGATGACCATTACCACAAGCTGGCACTCGATTTCAGGCACAAGGGTGTGGGAAGATTCTCTTTTTTAGGTAAGGGCGTCAGGGATTGGAATGAGTTACCCAGAGAAATGATGAATAATTTACCGAAAACTTTGAAAGAATTTAAAGATAAAATCTGTAGGTGGGTGCAGGATAGGGGGAAGATGTGTGTGTAGGGAAATTGCCACCGGAGCCTGTCCTCCATTGCAATTAAAATAAATTAAAATTGTAACTAATTTCGAAAGTTTGTATGCTTGAAAATTAAATGTTGTTCCAAGAATATTGCAACAAACGGTGTATTTCTATCGCTGTCCGTTTAGTTTTTATTGATTTTAAAAAAAAACGGTCATTTTTTTAACACCCGGTAGTTAGAACAGGATAATACCTTTGACTAGAAAAACGAGGAGGCTACTACGATTTTCAAGTAAGGATGTCAAATTTCCCCATAACCAATCTCTCTGGAGTCCGTCTGCATTAGAATTCTGTAGCTTACCATATGTTCACACATTATGTCATTCTAGGATGAAAACAAATTACTTGCAGATAACTAACACGGATTTCGGATGAAAACAGACGCTTTGAATCTCGGATTTATTTTCTCAGTGCGTGGTGAAAGTGTGACAGAACGTGTTGAAGCGCTATCACTAGGATGATACAGTGGGCCTAGACGCAAATCCCGGACCCGGCGTAACGCTTTTCCTGGATACGGTTTTCTGTAATCAACTAGGCGAATGATAGGTGGGTTCCCAGTTTCCACCTCAAAGATTAGACATTTCACAATAAAAAATTATGTTTCATAAACAGATAACGATGCTTAAATTCACCCGTTAGGATAGTTCTTACAGTAGAGACGAAAGATTCGAACAGTGAAAACTATTTAATTGTTCCACCACAAAGTGGGTGGTGGAGGGCGCATTGTATCGAAAGGGATATATGGGATATGGGATATGACTTCTTTCGCTGGATATATCCTTTCTAATCATCCATAAGGAAAATGAATCCGTTATGGCACTGATTTCTCTTGTCTTATGTTCTAAATCATCCCTGGAAATGAATTTGGCTGGTATTAAAATTTGTTTGATGCCATCTTGAAGTAGATTTCACTTCTGACGAGGACAATACCCGCTGTGTTCCAGATCTTTCTGACCCATCTCATTCAATATCAGATTTGCGCTTTCCTTCCAGCTATAAATTCCCGTCACGAATCTTAGGACCTTCTCCGACGCTTCCATGAATCCCTTTTGATGGGGCCCTATACAGAAGAACAATGTTTTAAGTGTGGTTGCGTTCTGATGGCTCAGTGGTTAAGGCGTCTGGCTGAAAAAAAAGAACTTTATTATAGACACTGTAGCTAATCATTACTGTAGTGTTTGGTTACACTCGTTTGTTTTTTCATGAACCAACAATCGATATCTCTTATATGTACCCCGAAACTGTACGTTTAAACAGATTTATTTTTGTTTTGCCTGACATACCAACTCAATGAAACAAAACTAGATTATTAATTAACAAAAAATGTAGAAATATTAAATATTCGCGTCTAATTTTTCTGTATACTTATTTACAATGTCTTCATGGTGCCATGACCAATAGATGGTAAAGCTACCGCTAAAGTATTTCTCGAAACTTTGTTAAGCCTTTACGCCCAGTTATAAGTTTATGACTGTAGCTTATAGTGCGGTGAAGTTTTCAGACTAGTCACGTACATTTTCACATGTTAGGAACAATCTCAAAAGCAACATATTGTAACAACTATCTTTGAAATTGAAGTACTTTATTCTACGTTATTTCGCTGTGCTCCGTCATCTACTTGTCCGTAGCGGAGTGGGAGTGATTTCATTTGCAGTTTAGGGAGGCAGGTCAGTGAACGATGAACCGAGCAATATATCGGAAACGGGAAAAACCGATGTTTAAAATACGAATAAATCGCAATTAGGTGTGCAGAATAGTTGTTATTTATCACAAGCTTCATTGAGGGTAATGTTATTAGTATTAGAGATAAATGATATTCCAAGCTTCACCGAAACTTAAGATAGTAACATCCTAAATAAATATCCTACAATACGGTATCTTCGTTTCGAAAGTGAACGTTTGCGTGCAGTAAGGCAGAGAATTCCTAGGCTGACAATCTAGATTTCTGTTTTCAGTCATTTCTCAATGTAAGGCAACTTAGCTGATGGTGCTGATCTTTTAATATAATGCACGACAAACTTAAAATTACTGCTTCGTTTCCCGGTCTGGTTATTGTGTAACAAATGTTTTCATAGATGAAATGTTGTTGGGAAACTAGCCGAGTGAAAACATTCGTATAACACGACTCTTCGACGGTCATAAACTCTGCCGCCATTGTCAATTGTCAAGAGTCACGTGACAGTGCGGCTGAGAGTAGCGTGGTGCTACACAAACGTTCCTACTCGGCCATTTTCCCGAGAACATTTCATCTATATAAAACGCCGAGATAGCCTTCACTCTCATATAATGTTTTGCATTCTGCCTCCACATGTAAGATTAATTTTTGTATTTTTATTTTATGTTTGATGATTTTACGATTTTACTGTATACATTGCAAGTTTTGTTACGAAATAGCAATTAGCTCAATATCTGTAATTTTTAAATATTTGGTCCGTTTAGCTAGTGGGTCATTGGTTGAAGCGTGATTTGAGATCGAAAATCTCCGCTTCGCATACCTGTGTAGGCAGATATTTTCATAGGCCCTTAATTCAACCTTCACCTCTGAAACAACTTGCTGTGTAATATGAAGTACGCCAGAACTTCTGTGGTTCGGATCCCACGATAAACTGTAATTCCAGTTCCGGCTTAGGTTAAGTAAGGAGGAAAGTAACTGACCGCGCTGCCTACAGTAACAGGTCGTCTATAACTGTTTTGGGAGGATCCAACCAAAGTTCGGGTTGAACACCAAGCTTAGCTTGTAGCAAATCGAAGAGTTATGGAGTCTTACAGCTTGCAACGCCAGGTACTCTGCTGGTTTTTTATGAAACTAAATCCATAGTGAATTATGCTGTAACAAAATGTGTCAGTTATCATTCTGGTTGCACTTCAATCTAACCACAACATCCACTAATATTACAATTTAAAAATTATATCACCCGTGCATTATTACATTCACTGTATTACTATCTATATTTGACCAATCAGAACTATTTAAATGGGGGTAATATCATGACGTCAGTAATAAAAGGCAACTAATCATTAATATATTAATTTTAACGCAATACATATTTTTATTTCAGTGTTTTGCCAATTCATTTCTTCGAGTTAACAATAACAGTGACACAGAATAAAGCGGAACATCTACATCGAGTAAGCCCGTCTAAAATAACGGGTTTAACGCAATCTGTCTATTTCCTCGTAATAGCGTCACTAAATGTAATTGTTATTATAGAACGTTTATAACCTTAAAAAGCCTTAATTTGGTAGGCCTATATATTTTTAGATTTCTGTAACAGCATTATCTCTCGACAGAGTGTAAGACAATATCTTCATTGACGGATTATAAATAAACATAAAGCAACAAATAATTAATAAATCTACTTACTTTTCAGTGTTTTGGTAATTCATTTCTTCGCGTATGTTTAATTAAATAAAACTGTTAATAAACAATCTTTACAACATAGTAATTTATGCCACAAAGAAAAATTCCAAGTGGCACAAGTTTTCAGGGAGAAGAAATCAGTATGCTAAGATTTGCTGATGACATTGTCTTGTTAGCAGAGAGGGCTGAGGATATTGAAAAGTTACTGAATGGCATGAACAAAATACTGAAGGAAGATTTTGGACTGAATGTAAATCAAAGCAAGACAAAAGTGATGAAATGTAGCAGAAATGATACCAATGCTAATGGATTAAATATAAAAATAGGATCGGATGCAATAGGAGAAGTAAGAGAATTCTGTTACTTGGGAAGTAAAATTACAATCGATGGCCGAAACAGGAATGATGTTACAATCAGAATAGCGCTAGCAAAAAGAGCCTTCATGAAAAAGAGAAACCTATTAGTTTCAAATATTGATCTAGGAATTAGAAAGAACTTTTTAAAACTCTTTGTGTGGAGCACAGCACTTTATGGTAGCGAAACATGGACTTTAGGAATACCGGAAATAAAGACATTTGAAGCATTTGAAATGTGGTGCTACAGAAGAATGCTGAAAATTAAGTGGACAGACAAAGTAAGAAATGAACGAGTTTTGGAAATGATGGGTGAGAAAAGTAGTTTGTGGAAGAAGCTTACGGAAAGAAGAGACAGGCTGGTAGGTCATATTTTGAGACATGCATGACTGGTTAATTTGTTAGTGGAGGGAACAGTCGAAGGTAAGAACTGTAGAGGAAGACAGAGATTAGAATATATGAAGCAGATAATTGAGGACGTGGGCTGTAAGGGGTATGTAGAAATGAAGAGGTTAGCACAGGATAGGAAGGGATGGAGGATTGCATCAAACCAGTCGAAAGACTGACGACAGCAAAAAAAAAAAAAGTAATTTATCTGGCCACTGTTAATCGGGCAAGCGCGGCGACACAGCATTACGGAAATCGTTACACAATGACCAAGCTTAAACTTTTATTAGTATAGATTAAGGTTAGTTATAGGATTTCGTCCCACAGTTTGCTATTTACATCAATTTGAAGGTGTTTCCTAAATGAGAAACAAAAATTTGTCGAAGCAATTTCGTCAGTAATGGAATGAGCTGTTGATTCCAGTAAGTGGTTGTCCAAGCAAGACAGATGAAAATAAAGTAGCTGTTAGCTCGACGTGCCCTACGACCGGTGCTCGGTCATTGGAGCTAACAGCCAATGAAAGAGTTGTCCCATCTCACCGAGGGAGCTGATAGTGCGGGACACGCAGCAGTGTGGAGCACTGCTAAACCTCGACGCAGCGCTCTGTGAGTAGCCACGTCGTCAAAAACATTCCATCTTGTGAAATAACCTTTATCTGGAAATTTTAAAATACCATCTAATTTTGCAACTTCCGAATCTGTGTTAAGGAATTTCTGTCCGAAGTTCGTTTCGGTGTGCTGAGGTGCCACCGCGCTAAATCTGGGAAAGGGCAACAACCTCAGTGCTCTCAGGATGCCATCTTCGTACTGCATCAGAAATACGCTTTCGGCGTTAGGTTATCAGTATTGGATTTTTTTTTTTTTTTTTTTTGAAGCAAGTCGTCACTTTTTGTGACCACTGTCATTCGCTTCGTACCAGATACTATTTAAAATCAGTTAATTACTTCATATATTCTAATTTTTGTCTTTTTTACATTACTTGGTTTCTTTTACACCCTGTTTTAACAAAACAATAATTTATGTATGAATATGTGGTACAACATACTATGTCTTCTTTTGTGTTGAATGCCCTAATAATTGACTGATATTCAATTTAACTTTTCTAAAATACATTGAAGAACGTTCTTTGAAATAGGTATTGTGCTTCTGTTACCATAGTCTTTTGTCTTCTTCATTGTGAATGATGGTCACCATTTTAGCAGACTTATTTCTGCATTGGGCTGTTAAAATAGTGTGTTGTAGATTCAGGCCTGACACTGTAAATCATTATTTAGCCAGGAGATCCTTCTTCCTACACATCTATTTCCTTCGATTCGGCCTTCTTTCGGCGGTTTGTACTTTTCGTGTCCATGGATGTGTCCAATATCCGCATTTACAATTATTTTAAAGCTGTGAGAGTTATAGTTGTACAGTGGAAAGATAGGAGATTAAGGTGTTCACGGTTTCAGGTCCCCCACAATTTTTACGACCTCTGTTTTGATGATGTGACTATGACTGTGTGTAAGGGTTTGGGAGAGATTATATTAGCTTCTTCCAACCACACGTCAACCTCTCCTTCACGTAATGAGCCCAGTTCCACGGACGAGGCTATGGCGACTGAAAGATTTCCGTTATGGAAATGGCCGCTAAATGCTGA
>JARYHS010002852.1:0-23061 GCA_031002005.1 Vandiemenella viatica
AATTAAGGGGTTTGATAGGGGGAGAGGGGTTCAGTTTTTTTAAACCAAAAAGCTACGGACAACAGATATTACCAGTTCTAGTGCAATTTATATAGGATTAGGATATACGTAAATTAAACGGCTAATACAGATGTTCCATGTGCAGGATATGGCGACGGACTGGATGTGCACCGGCTCCCTGCTGGTGCTGGCCGCGTGGTTGCTGTGGCGCTACTTGTCCTGGAACTACCGCCACTGGCAGTCACTTGGCGTGCCTTGTCTTGAGCCCTCCGTGCCCTTCGGCAATGTCAGCGACGCCATACTCGGCAGGAAGAGCATGGGTGAGGTCATCACGGAGATATACAGGTGCAAAATGCTGTACACAATTTCTAACAGTATTCTACTTTGAAATGATATAAAAAGTATAAAACTAAAAATTAACTAATATTTAACAGTATGCAGGCCTTTCACAAAGTAAAGAAAGCTTCCATCTGGATGTAGTCTTCTCGGGAGACCAGCCGAGTAAACAAGGTGCTTCCAAACGATATTTCGGCGATCTCAGGCTCCGTCGCCATCTTCTGGTGAAGTGAAGACGGAGCCTGAGATCCCGAAGTATCGTGTGGAAGCACCATGTTTACTCTGCTAGTCTCCCGAGAAGACTACATCCATTCTCAACGGCCAGAAAGACTTCGTTCCTATATAAAGTTTCCATCTACGGCTCACCTAGCTGTTTCGTTAAAACCATTCGTTTCTTCTCCATGTTCACGATACGGCACATACCCTGACGATACCGAACATCATGACCATCTTGTTAGTAGAGTGATAATCCTCTATGAACGCAACAAAGGAGCGATTTGGAGTGGGACGGTCCATCTGTAGAGTAGCCGTTCGCATGAAAGACGGCGTATCCAAACAGGGCCATCGATATGGTGTAGCAAGAAACGTAATTCATCCTTCCAGGCGACACGTATCCAATGATACACGGTCCAGTCTCGATGATCTTGTGCCCATTGCAATCGTAATTGACGTTGTATTTGAGTCAATATTGGAACATATAGTGGTCGCCTGCTGTGGAGTATCATCTATATATATAAAACGAAAACCGGAAATATTGGTCATATAAAAACTCGGAAACTACGGGCGGATTTCGATGGAGTTTTCACCGTTATAAAGCTTAGAATCTTAATTCACTTGTCTGGCATGTCTTATGTTCCAACGTTAAATAATGCAGGAGCGTTAAATGAAATTCTGAACGTATGGTGAGAAATTCCACAGGAGGAATTACTAGATGCCGCATACTCCGCACTAAACACACAACACAATGTCTCTGATCATAGCCCTTAATTAAAGCAATAAGATAACTTACAGTAATAACTATTTTGCACACTAAACAAAACTTTAAGTATTCTTTCTTTTAATTCGATATATTCAATTTTTAAAAGCCATAGCTTGAAGTATTCTTTCCTTTAATTCGGGATATCAATTTTTAAACGACATAGATAGCGGTAAAAACAACAGAGATTTTCTTTAAGCACGATCTCTGGACAATATCTCTGGCCTTCAGCATTAGTCTTCTGTTTAATTTCACTTTTGATATTTTATCTGCAGAGTTAAAGGATATACATTCACTTCGCAATTGAATCATATGTGAGTTTTTAACATAATCTAGAGTTGTTCAGTAATGTAGTAAGCTTGATATACATGAATCTTTTCGGACGAATGAAAATAGTATACGTGCAAATAAACTTCAGCCCACCAGTTTCTTGATAGGGGGCGGGTGAATGTAAGTTTGCTTTAATTCCGAAAAAGTTGGCGGGAATTTTATGAAACTTTGTACAAATGTTTTGCGGGAGTAAAAATAGGGTACGGTTAAATCTACGCCAACTATACGGGGCAAAGCCGGGAACTCCGCTAGTATTCAATAATGTGTGCTAAACGGAGTGTTACGAAGAACTTTTGCATGCACAGGCATTGTACTTTGCTCTCAGATCAGCCACAGATCACCCCCCATATTCTGCTTTACGGAGCGTGAAAGTTTCCGGCTTCCACATGCTGTTATGAGTCATGGACGTTCAACACCTTGTAGCTTCACCAACTTTCCATAGATGCTAACTACAGGAACTCGGGAACAGCAGACCATCCTCGCAGTTTTCGAGATTCTCGTTCCCACTACTTTCTCTTTGGTTGTGGCTTTACGCTTCGTCGACCTTGAGGTCATCAGAGGCGGGAAAGGCAGTGGGACAAGAACGAGAAGGAATTCTACCATGGCATCTTATGGGAACATTCCAGCATTCGCCTGGAGTGATTTGGAGAAACCATGGAAAACCAAAATCTGAATGGCAGAATGGTGATACGAACCCGCGACCCCCCGAATGCGAGGCCAGAGCGTTACCTTTCACCTAACACGCTTGGTTGGGACATAACAATCCGCACTTTTTCAGCTACTTATGATTTCCCCATTTGTCATATCGTCGTTAGAATGATTCCTCATTCCTCTCTGTTCTGCTTATAATGACGCACCTGCGATGTCATCAGACGGTATTCAGTCTCACTGCTGGCAGCGATAATAATGTTCTAGCTCGTCAGTGCGGTTGCCTGAAGCAGTGGCCGTCGCATACTTGTCAAATGGTGAGTGTAACGAGCTTTGATAATGAGTGTGAATTGTTAGTCCAAAAGCGTTATTTAGCTTTATGAAGGCCGAAAAGTGACAGACGAAGAATATACGTGAGACTGGTGGATTCAATGGGCAGAAGTGAGAGTCCGGAGCTGAAATATTTGTTAGACCTCTCCAAGCGAACTCTCTGTGACTTCTACTCCATCCAACTGGGCCAATTGTACTGTGTGCTCGAAGGCAGATCGTCGCTCTATTGGTTCATTGGCACAGACAGACAGACATTATTTGGTCTACTCGTATCTGAAACCGGTAACACTGGTTTGTTCTTTCAGCTCACAACTCCTATAAACACCATTAAAAAAAAAAAAAAAAAAATATAGGGTCGGCAATGATTTTCACGGCTAATGTTCAGAGTGCACATTGTAAAGATGAGCATTTGTTGGCTACCGTTAAGAAAATGTGAGTTGCCAAAAAAAGGAGGGGGGAATTATTAAAAATCTAAAATAATTCCTGAAAAATGAAAAATACATATAATAATGATGTTAAAAGGGGATCTAATAGGTCACTAACTAGAACCATGAATTTCAGACACAAAATAAAACCTCATTTATTGAGTCTTATGGCCTTACAAGGTCGGGTAGTAATTAACGTTACGTTAAACACAATTAGATCAGCAAAAACAAGCAATACCCGACGTTTACAATTCGCCGGAGTAAGCAAACAAAACTGAATGAAATATCTCAAACAAGTAATAAAAACAGCAAAGTTAACATTGAAATAACATGGCAACACAGGCCATCAAATTGAAGCTAACATTTTACTGTACAAAGGAAAATCCCAGGGGGGCGCCGTATAAAGTGAATGAAAAGCATCAAAATTGAATTAACAAACAGCAAGATGCTTGAGAAAAAATTGAATCGAAACATAAATTCAGCTAGCTCAGAATTTAAGTGGCGGGAGCAGAGTCTTAACCCAGGCGTCGCTTAAGGGCTCATAAGTCTGTTAAAAATCCACTGAATAGTGACCGTCGTTTCTGGTACATTACCATAGAATCATCGCCGTGATGGTGAGCGACAAACACAATGCCACTGCAGCAATGGAAGCTAAATAAGCGGCTACGCCCGCGTTATTAGCATAACTTCCAAATAATGGCAAGCATGCCACTCGACATCTCGCTTTCCCAAAGCAAGAAATGATCAACCACAATGATCATCAGAGAGCGTGCCGGCTAGCACGTCTGTTCACCAGCTCGTCTTGGACCCAAGTCACGACCGTTCATCAGCTCGTCTTGGACAGAAGTGATGTCTAAAAATGGCTCCTTCTTCTTCCTCGGCTAGTTGCTCGCCACATGTAAAAGAACTCCACGGAATTAGTATTGTAGACCCCAATAAATGTTCAGGATTGGCTATCTACACATTTCCGTCGTCACGTGTTTAATATCATGCGTCGCATTCGACGTCTCCTTCGCGCGTTTCCTACGTGGCCTTCGGGGTAGTAGCGGGGTAGGGGTAGGTCACCGCCCGATTTCGAACGGGACTCAAGCCGGGCTGTCCCGGCGCCATCGAGTCGCCTCGCCTGCTCCATTGTTCCTCTCTCAACCGCCGAAATGGCAGTTTCTAGCCTTCGATATTCAGCCCTTCTGAGCCATGCGTTTACAGAAAAATTGATTTACAATAAAATATACCTTTGGCCGCCCTGGTTTTAAACATACATTTAACCTATCCAGACAACCCTCATTATTTACAATTAATTACACGTTGCAAGACTAAATAATTAATAAATTTGAATATAATAAAAAAAGGAATTATGAATATAATTAATAATAATTTAATTATATTCATTGTGGGTGACGCTGTCACACCACAACATCTAGTTTCAGACGTCGAATATAATAACTAATAACAGATCGTCTTAAAGTAGTGAAACTCAATGTCCAATTCTCTCTCAGCGAAAATTGGAAAAGTCGTGTTATTTATTTTGCAGTGCTTCAATCTCCGAAAACTTGTGACCGTTGATCCCGACGCTCTCTTTTAAAACAAGGCATATCCGAGCCTGTTAGAATAGAGCGCGTGAATTCCACGAAGCCGTATTGTCGAATGGAATGTCCGTTAACAGAACTTCCCTACTCGACACAAACTTACTCTGGTAAAACCATAGCAATGAAGTAATTGACAGTTAGCTACATTTCTAAGACAACCGTAGCGTCATATCTCTCTTTCGTATGCTAGGAAGAAACATAAAAGTTAGAAATTATTTTTAAACCTTTTCTTGAATCATTTTTAAGAGTCTGTTACCATTTCCGAGAAACTTTTTACCATTTTTATAAGTTATTCCTATAGCTTTAATTACTATTTAATAGCTTCTAAGAGATAACAATAACCCTAACAGCCAGCCCCAGTAACGAATGACAAACTAGCTTCATGTTATATGGGTTACCGATTCCTGTCTTGCCTAGTAATTTTAATAGAGTATGTGTCTGACCTGTTCATACCAATTTAATTGGAAAAGTTTTATATAATCCACGTAAACAACAAGAAATACTGACAGTCGAAAAAAAAACTTACTGCCAGGATTTCATTTAAGCGCTATCTTTTTGTAGCAATAAGTTTAAAAAGTATTTTTTTACAGTGTTAATTCACTCACTAAAAGCCAACATTTAGGTGGATGTCAAGACTAACTCATATGTGTAGTTTTGCCCGAGTCAGTCTCGATATGATAACGAGCATGAGCGGACCACTCATGAAAAGTAGTGTTTTATTGTGGATATTTGAAAAACATGCCCGGAAATGGCAATAACAAATAAAGCAGTGCGATTTATTGCTCTCTTCTTGGGAAAGCTTGACGTCACCAGTTGCACTCGCTCTCAATTTATTGTTCTCCAAGCTTCTGTGCTCTTACATAGCCAAATAAGCTGACCTATGTCGTCAAGAATTGCTGCACACCCATTTAACATACCAGCATACGCAGTATGGAATCTCTGGTATTCTATCGGGCCGTGTCGGAGAAAACAACGCGTTTAAACAGACAGGAGTTATGAACACTGTTAATGACTGTCGCTTTGTGTTCTCAGGAAGACGGAAGGAGAGCCGTTCTGCGGCTTCTACCGGATGCGAGAGCCAATACTGCTGGTGCGGGACGCGGACCTGTTGAGGACGATGCTCGTCAAGGATTTCCCATACTTCCACGACAACAACGTCGACGTTGACGAGGAAATGGATCCACTTGCGGGCAGGAATCCCTTCGTCCTAAAGGGTGAACGGTAAGATATATTATCTACTGAAACATAGAGAAAGAACGACTGCCCCATATGATTTGTATTATTTATTAGTTAAATCAAGTTACTAAATCAATTATTAGTTGCAGATGGGAATGGGGATTTATTATTAGCAAGGGGGAGCAAACAAATTAAAAATAATGGCACATTTAATTGAATTATCATTACTAGTGATCGCCCAGCGATAGAAATTCGACCGTAATTCATTAAATTGTTTAGTTTCTTTCATGAAAGAGTAATAATCTAGTAATTCTCTGCATTACCTATAAAATTAAAACGATGCACTACACGGGTGACTGAATGCTATATTTTAGCTTCTAATCTAACCATAGCAAATGATGAAATGTATTTATCGATGGTTCATTTAGGCCGAAAATCGGCTTTAGCTTTATGAAACATGCGCATTTAAATGTATCTATCAAAATCATTTCGTCATTTTGTGTGTTCGCTATTTAAAATTGGTCTTTTATCATTTTGAATTTCACGCAAATAAGTATTCCTTATTTCTTTCTCTCTCTTTCTCTCTCTCTCTCTCTCTCTCTCTGTCTCTCTAATGAACTGACTGAAATTAAAAAATAAAAAGACACTTAACCAAAGTTTAACATTTTAAATAATCAAATGACCATATAGTATCTGACAGAATCACTACATTCCTTTTCAAAGTATTCCTTTCATAACTTCAAACGTTAATCTCTACTTTATCCGAGTCTTTCGTTTTACCAAAGACCACAGAGTGTCTCAATGCGGGGAATTCACGTAACAACGTTGGCTCCGATCCTATTTTACACGCACACACACGTTCGAAAATTAATTTTTCATTTTAATAATCTATTTGTAACATGTATTAACTATGCTTATTATATTTTTTGGTGGGGTGGGACATTCTCCACCAGTGAAAAACTATTACTGACCTGTTGAAATTTGGATTAACTGTTTCCTTATAGTGTCCTCTTCACGTTTAGCACTCTCCTTTTCCGGAAAAGTCGCCACGAATTAAATTAAAAATGCCGAAAAATGGGATGCTCCGCAACCGCGAAATATTAGCAGCACTGTAAAAATTACACAAAAATTATCGGTACAAGGATCATATCAACCTAAATAGGTTCGTTTTGTTATAGTGATCATGGTTAGGTTGAAATTCGGCCTGGACCAAGAGTAAAAAGTTTACGGGAAATTCATTGTGCGGTTAGCGTACTGGCCTCGCATTCGGGAGGACAGCGCTTCGAATCCCCGCCCGGGCATCCAGATTTGGGTTTTCCATGGTTTCCCAAATCACTCCAGGCAAATTCCGGGATGCTTCCTTCAAAAGGCCATGGCCGAATTCCTTCCCATTCCTTGCCCCCCATCCCTTCCCGTCTCTAAAGACCTCGCTGTTAAGAGCCGTTAAGCAGTTAAAAAGAAAAGTCACTAAGAGAACACAACTGGTACAAGGATCCTGTTTATAAGACTTAGTATAACAATAAACAATGACAGATAGTGGAGTGAGGCTCCTTTCCCTGCTGGCGACATTAATCTGCCTGCTGAACACACACACCCGAGCATTTTCTGCAATTTACGTTAATTTGCAGTTTCGATGAAGTATTTGTCTTTTGAAATTTCCTTCAAAGTTACAAGTTACGTATCATTTCTGTTGGTGTGTCTTAGTTTTCACTCTGAGATATTTTAATTGTCCGTCACTATCGACATGGACTGCCTCCTGATTTTTTTGCTCTTCCTTTCCTTAAGTGCCCACCTTGCCGGTCCTGGAAGTGTAGTGGCTAGCGGGCTGGCCGCGCATTGCAAGAGTCGCCGGTTCGAGTCCGGCCTCGGGCATGGGTGATTTTAATAAGTGTTGTGTTCGTCTTGTGTTGTCCTCACTGTAGTGTCCACAATATCATAGTGAATTTCTGATACAGCAGTTGCAACGTAAATAAATTGGAGCTGGCTAAATGGTCGAAAAGACCAAAGGCCATATAAAACAAAACAAAAAATTGCCCACCTTGTAGTTATCTGAGTGGTCACTGCAGCGCTCCCGCGTAGCTCGCTGCGCTTGTGGCGCCATCTGGTAGCGTAGTCCCGTACTACAGACCCAACAAATTTAAATTTCATATTCCCCTCCCCACTCCAGCTAATTTCAATACAAATGATATGTCTTCTTTAGACCAATGAAGAACTCACTAACTCTTAAGGATGTGAACCTTTTTAATCAACACGCCTGGTCCGATGACTGATTGGTGATCTTATTCTATTGGGGAAGATAAGTGTTACACTTTTTTGCGAAACTTTTAATTTGTGTTCTAAATGCTAAGAGTATTTTGTTTGTCAAATGTGTGTTTATGGGGTGGAGGTTGGGAACCGTCCAGCATTTCCGATACACCCGTGGAACCCGCACTCGGGTACGAAGGGCGCAGTGTTTGAACCGGGGCCAGTGGTACCTCTCCGAACACGTGTCGTGTAGCTTAAATGCGCGAAGCCACACTAGTGGTTAAAAATTCATTTACAGTATTTTAATTTACAATTCAGTTATAAGCATGAGATGATCTTAAATCTCAGTCTCTTTATGGTTTGAATTTAAATGATTGCTTTGAGAAATATGTGGTCAATGATTATTGACATCCGAATACTGATCGAAAACACGGGGGTAGGCTGTCTACTAGTGCAGTCATCGGTAGGCTTCCGGTCATGTAGCCAGAACGTTTCTTGAAAGAGGAATGCGATGAGCACGGTTTCCGTTCGGAGTCGGGTGTCTATTGAGGAACACTTGAGTGTCACTCAAAATGAATCTCTTCTCATCTATTCGGCCGCTTAGGGCATTTCGTTACATTAAACTCCTGGATGCTATACCGCTTGATCACGACACTTTGTTACCTTTTCGACGATCATTTATAGTCTATAACCCCAGCTACACGCTCCGTCTTGCATGTGCAGATAAACTGCGCAGTGAAAAAAAGTCCAAAAAGACAGAACACTGAAGAGTGGCCACACGGTACAGGTAAGCTTGTGCAAACCGAGTGTGACGACAGCCGTGAGTCTGTGACGATGTGGCCAACAGAAGAGGTTTTTTTAATTGAATCATTATTTTATTGTTAGCTTAATAAAGAAACAACAGACACATAAGGGAATATAGGCATTGTATAATAAAAAGTTTTAAAATTATCAATGTTTTTCAATTAAAAAAACCGAATAAAATAAAGAATTATGAGATCAGTGGCAGTAGCATCTCCTATTAAAGCACTAAAATGCTGTTACAAACAGAATAATTATTTACCTCGGATTCCAGGACTTGTTGAAAATTAGATATTGGTCGTCTAGAAATTCTAACAAGTCATAGTACCATAAGGATGGGTGGTAAATGTTGTCTGTACCGGTACCTGACTTCAGAGAATTCTTAACTTTGATCATTTCTTTCCGAAGTAGTGTGGATTTGGGGGAGCGTGCCCACACAAAAGAAATGCTAATTAGGTCCCTATTGTTATGCTAATTAGGCCACTTGACTAACCACTTGACTCGAGGACCACTTGACTTGAGGGGGGCCACTTGACTAACCTCAGTTTCCCCTCTATTGTTAGACCACTTGAGCGACCCAGGTGTGTCACGGTCCTTTGTTGTCCTCCCCTCCCCACCTGTCAATCATGGCCACTTGACTAACCACTTGACTCGAGGGCCACTTGAGCGACCCAGGTGTGTCACGGTCCTTTGTTTTCCTCCCCTCCCCACCTGTCAATCATGGCCACTTGTTTGAACACCTGCCTTCCCCAACCCCAGGCCCTTGGGGTGAAGGTGTTCCTTCCGTGTAACCTGACACCTTTTGCAGGTGCAAACCTGTTGTAACCTGATACGCTACCGCCGACCTTGAATTCGAAATCGCGGGCAGGTACAAACCTGTTGTAATCTGATACCCTGCCTCTGACCTTGAATTCGAAACCCCTCGCCGTCAACCGGTTTGTAATCGATACACCGCGCAAGAAACCGGTTTTTAGAGCGGGCGGGCAGGTACAAACCTGTTGTAACCTAATACTCCGCGCCGAGAACCAGTTTTTGTAGAGCGGGCGGGTGAACAAAAACCGGTTCTCGCTACCTGGGGTAAGACGTTCACGTATTTACGCTTGGCTAGGACATTAATGAATTGAAGTTTGATAATAATTAATAAAAACACATTGTATTTAATTTGATTGTTTTTTTTTATTTCACCCACCATTGGGCAATTAAAATACATTTTTCAGCGGCACATACAGCATTACAAAATATGTGTTCTTTACAAAGTTTTATCAAATTATTTTTTCTTGAGTTCTCGTAGAGGTGGACATCCCAGATCTTCAACCTTTTAGTTTTTCCTTGGCTCAGTGCTTTATGCTTCGCGGCCAGGAGACAGAGGTTGTGGGAATGTTCGAAGTTAGTAACACTATCATTAGTTTAGTTATTCAAAGAAGAATGAGATTAAAAATAATGATAACAACGCCAACCTGGACTACACTACATGTATTTTCAATGGATTAATGAAATTTACTTTCATCTCTCGTAGTTCTAGGGTACAAAATATATTTAAGGATAGTGCAACTTTCCTAACAGTCATCATATAGCTAGGTGAAACATTCTGGCGAATTTTTATGACTAGCTAAGTATTGGAGATTTCATTATAATGTCTCCATTTTATTCCTCGATAGTTTTTAACTCCTATGGTATTTACTTTCTGTTACTATAAAAGCGTCTCACGTAATTACAGATCTTTTAGCGCCAGAGCGACTCAGTGGTTAAAAGCGTCCTGACTGGAGACTGAAAGGTTCCCCGATTCGAAATTCCGTATCGGTGGTGGATACTCATAGGGCATGTAACTAGACATAGCTTGCTGTGAAGTATTCATGGTTCATTTTTCTACGTTAAACTGCAGGTGCCCTTAAGTAAGATAAGGAAGGAAGGAACTAGCCACCCTATCTCCAATATATCTCCTTCGGTAGGTTTCAAAGCAGAAACATAAAGTACTTCACTTTTAATTGTGCGCGCTAAGAGTGGATGTTTAGAAAATTAAACTCCGCAAACAACGCAGTAGCGTTCACGCAGCGTCGTTGATGGTTGTACGTAGAGCTTGAATCGAAAATTTACTGCCGCTGCTACATTGTAATAAATTATTTAGGTGGAATATACCGATTCCACTAGGATTATCCTGTACTAAGAAATGTTCCCAGGACGGCTGCAGAGGTGTTTCCTAGTGACCAAGACTTACTAACTGCGATAAGTTCGGCGAAAGACGTTTGAGACGGCGAGTGTTTTGGACAAAGTTTTGTGCATATTCTTACGACTTAGACCGAGGGTGGTGGGTGAGCGGTTAACTCTCTGGCCTCGCATTCGGGAGGACGCGGGTTCGAATCCCCGTCCAGGCATCCATGGCACGCTAGTGAGAACAAACATGTATCTGCGCATGCGAAGTAAATAAATATGGAGTCACGTTTATAGTGCGACACTGAATGTCAATTGTGGATAGGAACGGAGCTCAGTTTCCTTATTTCACCTGCATAATGATGTGGAAAAGCCTTGTAAAATCGAAGGGTGTTATGCCTCTTCAGTCGTCTCTCATCGTGAACTTTACTGGCGACAGAGGATTGAACGAAGGAACGGGGAGAATTCGACTATGGTCCTTTGTGGGAACCATCCCGGCATTCACCTCAACCGGTTGCGGAAAAACCTTGTAAACGAACACTTGGTTGACCGGAACAAAAACCACATCGTCCTAAGTTCCAGACCAGTACAACCTGTATCAACCCAATTCTGGATAGGAACGGAGCTCCGTTACCTTATTTCACATGTCTAATGTTCCTGGCTGCAATACGTTGTATGACAGATCAATTTTGATACTGAGCGGGGGTAAAGAAAGTGTTTGAAGTGTGTAACTTATATGTAAGCAACCAGGTTAGTATGGATATCACCCGAAATTATGCTATGGAAAAGCCTTTTTTTTCTGGCTTCACCTCGTTGACGTCAAAATCGTTAGAAGTGGGAAAGGACCGGGGAGCAAGTAACTTGAAGAAAATTCTCGGCAGTGACCTTTTGAACAAACCAAGGCGAAAATTCAGATGTGGGTGCCCGGACAAGGATTCGAAACCGCATCTTCCCGAATGCGAATCTCATGTGTATTAGTGTCAGGCCACGAACTAAGGGATCACCATCGTAAGTGGATAAATTATTAGCGTACCAGTATGGCTTTACACCTCGTCAACATCGACATCATTAGAGGCGGGAAAGGATTGATGCAGGGAACGGTCACCTGGAGTGATTTGGGGAAACCATGGAAAACCAGAATATGGATGCTCAGACGGAGATTCGAACCAGCGCCCTTCTGAATGCATGGTCAGAGCGTTAACACTCACCCACCACGCTCGGTAATTTTCGTGGACAATACTGAAAAATATCTATTCTGAGAAGTAATTTTTTGCATGGTGCTTCGATAATTATGAAATTTCCAAACATCTGAAATGACTGGTTACGCAGATATTGCTGCTACCAGAGACACAGGGAAATAGTGTGAACTTTGACAAAACATCTTTAGCTGGGACGCTGCATGTTAGAGACTAATACAGTAACTCTAATCAACTACACAATCTTGCTACTTATCCCGTTTCTTTGGCAGAGGCATATTGCATACTGTACGGATATTGAGTGACCAAGACTTACTAACTGCGATAAGTTCGGCGAAAGACGTTTGTGACGGCGAGTGTTTTGGACAAAGTTTTGTGCATATTCTTACGGCTCAGACCGAGCGTGGTGGGTGAGCGGTTAACTCTCTGGCCTCGCATTCGGGAGGACGCGGGTTCGAATCCCCGTCCAGGCATCCAGATTTGGGTTTTTAATGGTTTACCTAAATCATTCCAAGCGAATGCCGGGGTTTCCTTCAAAAAGGCGATGGCCGAATACCTTCCCGTTCCTTGTCTCCAGTCACATCCCCTCTAATGACCTCGACTTCGACGAGGCGTAAAGCCATAAGTAAAAAGAAAAAAAATCTTAAGCCCAGTACGTTTTCCTTTACTTTAGAATTACCGTTAATATTTTCTATTGCAGAGACTAAATGCTGATCAGTGCAGAAATGATTACATTCGTCCACGTTTCAGACGATGCAGGTTTAATTTTTGAGACTGGTTGGTGAATTTTTTTTAATGTTCGGCAGTGTCATACAGGTGATTTCGTGTTCTTTCTTCAATGCATTCCACTCGTCTTCTTTTCAGAGTTATTGCTTGTATGCCGGTCTGAATATCTACCCTGGTGTGTGAGTTTTTAAAGCAAAGTAATGAATCAGCAGTTGTTGGAGATATTGAATGCGTAGAGACGACTGGCTTATCACAACATCAGCAAAGTCAGGGCTTATCACAACATCAGCAAAGTCAGTTCTGAACAAGGGAAGTTAGAGTAATATCTCCTACACAAACCAGTCTAAAAACTTTACGAGACAAAGTTTTATATTCGTGCTGTAGTATCCCCCAAGATTACTACGAAAGATTTTACACAATTTCTAACAGTCTGAACGTTAGCTATATTTTTGACCGAGAGTCCTCGATAAGTTATTGACATTCAAAAGTAACAGAGTTTCGACTTGCCGCGCACTCTGCCTATGTCGTGGCTAACAAGTCTATGGTATTGCGTTTCGACGTGGGCAACGGCCAAGGCGTCGGTCACTGCGAGTTGCACGCTGATGAGGTTCCTCCAAAATGAATCACCGTTGGTTGTTAGGCTCAGTATTTGGGTAAAAAGATACTATTTTAACCCCAGCAACCGTTAACTCGAGGCGAATGACGGGGATGATTTCTTCATTTGCCATGGCCGAATTCCCCACCGTTCCTCGTCCACTGTCCTTTCCCACCTCTAAAGGCTTCGATGTCGACGAGGCGTAGAACCATAAAAAAAGAAAACCACGACCACCAACTCCAGATGAATGTCGAGTTATTCATTCAAAATACCATGCCCGAATTCCTTCCCAGTCCTTGCCGCCAGTCCATACAATTATGGCCTTTACATTCTCGCAATCACCAAATTTTAGTGCCATTCGATTTACAGTAGACCTATCAACGGCATTGCCGGTATAAACAGCCTTGAAATGACGATGAATCGCAGTAGGAATCACTTTGTCAGCAGTTAAAAATTCGATAACAGCACGATGTTTAACTCACGTTGACACAACACTAGAACACTTCTCCATAATTCAGGACAACAAATCCTTACTTCTCAGTACTTTCAAATAAAATGTAATGTCGCTTGGTATGTATGGTCTGGCGTCAGAGTTTTTCAGTCGTAACAGCCTTACCTAAGGACAGGACTGAACACGTTTACCCCCACCACCACGGACTAGACCTGATTACTACCCAAATGGACTGCTAGTGCCAGTGTACAGAGATGGCCAGCCCGGTACTGTTGTTTTCGTCTGTGTATCAGCTCAATGCTGGTGATTCTAAGCGTTTGACGATAGGTTTATCGTCCAAACACGAATTTGAGCCAGTAGTAGTGCTCGAAAAAGTTGGATACCGCACCAAGGTTATACTAACGTATGAAGAATGGGTCGTGCTGACTCAAGTATTCGATGTAGTGTCAGATTTGTTCTACACAGGCAGCTCCCAGACAAACATTCCACTTGGTGAGAACGCCGTCTCCTTCCGTACGATTGCCAGGACGAAAACTGTATGTTTTTACCCAAATGTTGACCCCACCAGCGGCATCTTCTTCAGCGATTCAACTTGGAAGAACCTCATCGACGCGCAGCCTGCAGTGTCCAGCGCCTTGACCGTCAAGAAGAGGTGGGGATACCTAGTTGCAAGATACTACACAGAATTTGTGGATTTTTCTAGTAAAGTGCTACGAGACTATCATATGGCAACAGTGCAAAAACTGGTTGATATGCATATTCGTGATGTTTATGTGACTCAATTGGCCCCCAGTTCGTCACTGGACTATAATCTACTAAAATATGAACTTATTGCATATAAAAATTTACTTGTATTACCTGTTATTAACAATGTAGTAATTAAGAATTATAACCCAGGATACTACATTGATGTGAACAGTGTGAATAAAATACACATAGTAAGTTATTCAATTTGTTTTATTTTATCCACTTTCCATTAATAAAACCCTTTACAGAGTTATTTTTATGAGTTCTTGTAGTGGTGACGCTTCATCACTTACATACTGGTCTGAAGAGCGAATTGTAATAGACGCCAACATTCGAAAAGACATAAATTTGTTGGATATAAGTACGTATGCGGCTGTTTCTATGAATATCATAAAAAACAGTGTGAAAATGTACAAAATCAAGAAATTTGGTCATATATAACAAAAATCGGTAAAAAATGTAAATTTCGTCCATGAATGAAGTCAATGGTTGACATAAAAATCACACCTGCGTGTATCACAATATCGTTCATATAATGTGTGTGGATTACAGAAATACGTGTTATATGGGGAAAAAAAGTGTAATGGCAGTCACCAGATAAACTAAAAGTGTTTTTTTTCAGTAATAAATATTTTCTGATGAATAACGAAACTTGGTAGAGTTCTCCAGAGTCAACACACACGTCACGTAACCATCATGATAGACGTGTCAGTGGAAGTGCATCGGATGCTGCATTCACATGTGTATATGGAGTACTCTTTAAATTTCCTCCACAAAAGACGTAAATTGTATGAATTACATGTTTGCTCACTCTTTATTTTCATAACAATAACATGCAGAGTCTAAACACACATAACGTTACCAACATTATAGACACGTCAGAGGAAGTGCACAGGGTGATAACTATATATACTAGCCTAGTGTTTGTACCAAACGAGGTGAAACAACGTATATGTGCAGAAACTGACTTAACGCAGTTACACGGAAGGCAGTCTGCGTTTAAACAATGGCTCTCGCTCTCTTTCTCACACATACACGCATAACGTTACCATCAATATAGACACGTCAGAGGAAGTGCACAGTCGGAAAACAAGATCGTGAAAAACAGGTAAAACATCACCGCAATTATACCACTTCACTATACGAAAGATGTCATCGGTTTACATGGTTAGAAGGTGTCCATCATGCCATACGATGTGTATTGAGTGCATCCACCAAAATAGAAAAAAACGTGCGACATGATGCGGTGTTCCATCATAAATGAAACTCATTCTGTTCACGGCCCGATATGACATCGGACAACTTGAGTAGTACATCAGATATACCTGTCGAAAGTCACACTAAAGTACTGAAGTTGAACTAAACAGAGCATGCAGAAGATGAGAACATCACAAGTTTCATTAAACAACACGACCCTCCACAAGACCGAAACATAATGGGCTCAATACCAGATGAAACATAAATTATGTTAGATATCAGTTAGTATGTGCCACTTTCGATGAATTTCATTTAAAAAGTGCAAAAATAGATAAAAATTCGGGAATACTGGTCAAATATAGCAAAATATTGGTTAAAAAATTATGGCACTTTCTGAGACAGAACTTATGCTAAAGTCTGGTTAATACAGAATTTAAAGTGTTTGTTATAGTTGGTTAGAGTAAATTCAGGTTAGGTTATTTCAACTCACCTTCTCATGGTACCACTGATACATGATTATCCAAAAGTGTTTGCTGAGGCGGCTTGGGTCCCACCGCGGCCTAAGAAACCGGTCTTTTGCGCGGCCTAAGAAGACCGAATTTTTGCGCGGCGGTTATCCGGATGCAACTTGTTGGACACCTTCTACTTGCTCAAATTAGTGTTTGGACGATAAACCTATCGTCAAACGCTTAGAATCACCAGCATTGAGCTGATACACAGACGAAAACAACAGTACCGGGCTGGCCATCTCTGTACACTGGCACTAGCAGTCCAATTGGGTAGTAATCAGGTCTAGTCCGTGGTGGTGTGGGTAAACGTGTTCAGTCATGTCCTTAGGTAAGGCTGTTACGACTGAAAAACTCTGACGCCAGACAATACATACCAAGCGACATTACATTTTATTTGAAAGTACTGAGAAGTAAGGATTTGTAGTCCTGAATTATGGAGTAGTGTTCTAGTGTTGTGTCAACGTGAGTTAAACATCGTGCTGTTATCGAATTTTTAACTGCTGACAAAGTGATTCCTATTGCGATTCATCGTCATTTCAAGGCTGTTTATACCGGCAATGCCGTTGATAGGTCTACTGTAAATCGAATGGCACTAAAATTTGGTGATTGCGAGAATGTAAAGGCCATAATTGTATGGACTGGCGGCAAGGACTGGGAAGGAATTCGGGCATGGTATTTTGAATGAATAACTCGACATTCATCTGGAGTTGGTGGTCGTGGTTTTCTTTTTTTTATGGTTCTACGCCTCGTCGTCATCGAAGCCTTTAGAGGTGGGAAAGGACAGTGGACGAGGAACGGTCGGTGGGGAATTCGGCCATGGCAAATGAAGTAATCATCCCCGTCATTCGCCTCAAGTTAACGGTTGCTGGGTTAAAACTAATATCTTTTTACCCAAATACCGAGCCTAACAACCAACGGTGATTCATTTTGGAGGAACCTCATCAGCGTGCAACTCGCAGTGACCGAACCCTTGGCCGTTGCCCACGTCGAAACGCAATACCATAGACTTGTTAGCCACGACATAGGCAGAGTGCGCGGCAAGTCGAAACTCTGTTACTTTTGAATGTCAATAACTTATCGAGGACTCTCGGTCAAAAATATAGCTAACGTTCAGAAATTGTGTAAAATCTTTCGTAGTAATCTTGGGGGATACTACAACACGAATATAAAACTTTGTCTCGTAAAGTTTGTAGACTGGTCTGTGTAGGAGATATTACTCTAACTTCCCTTGTTCAGAACTGACTTTGCTGATGTTGTGATAAGCCAGTCGTCTCTACACATTCAATATAACCTACATCTCCGACAACTACTGATTCATTACTTTGCTTTAAAAACTCACACACCGGGGTAGATATTCAGACCGGCATACAAACAATAACTCTGAAAAGAAGACGAGTGGAATGCATTGAAGAAAGAACACGAAATCACCTGTATGATACTGCCGAACATTAAAAAAAATTCACCAACCAGTCTCAAAAATTAAATCTGCATCGTCTGAAACGTGGACGAATGTAATCATTTCTGCACTGATCAGCATTTAGTCTCTGCGATCTTATATATATAAAAATAGACGTATTTTTACCGATATTTCACTTTTCAGCCACCACTACCTAGCACAGATCACTGATGTTTATGGGTGGAAGTAGCATGGAGTTTCCTGTTGTGCACAACGTTGGCCGAATGGCGATAGCAGTGGGGATGTAGGAGATATAATGATTATAGTTGGTCAGTGCAGGGCGTTTTCATTTTTCGACCAAAAATTCGTATCTCCGTATACTTCTCTTTCCTGCCACAACTACTTAACATAGAACTTTGGTGTTAGTGTGTGGTAGTAGAATCGTCTTTCCTGTCGTGCACTATGGTTGTTAGATGTCGGTAGCTATGGGGGTGTGGGAGATATGGGGGTTGAAAGTGGTCGACCTGTGGCAATTTCATACTTCTGCAAAGACAAAAGTGTCATGGTGAATCACTTTTGAGCGAAAACTATAGATCACAGATAACTGGTGTTTGTGTGTAGTAGTAGCACAGAGTCACCTTTCGATCACAACAGTGGCCGAATTTCAGAAACTGTGATACTGTTGTAGATATGGTGGTTGTAAGTGGCCGACCAATGATATTTTCGTATTTCGACTGTCTCCGCATATGTCACTTTTCTGCCACAACTACATAGCATAGAGCATTGGTGTTTGTCTTTGGTAGTAAATCATATCTCATGTAGTGCACTATGGTTGTTAGATGTCGGTAGCTATGGGGGTGTGGGAGAAATGGGGGTTGAAAATGGTCGACCTGTGGCAGTTTCATACTTCTGCCAAAGACAAAAGTGTCATGGTGTATCACTTTTCAGCGAAAACCATAGATCACAGATAACTGACGTTTGTGTGTAGTAGTAGCACAGAGTCCCCTTTCGATCACAACAGCGTCCGAATTTCAGAAACTGTGGGACTGTGGTAGATATGGTGGTTGTAAGTGGCCGACCAAGGATATTTTCGTATTTCGACTGTCTCCGCGTATGTCGTTTTTCTGCCACAACTACATAGCATAGAGCATTGGTGTTTGTGTTTGGTAGTAGAATCGTATCTCGTGTAGTGCACTGTGGTCGTTAGATGTCGGTAGCTATGGGGGTGTGGGAGAAATGGGGGTTGAAAATAGTCGACCTGTGGCAATTTCTTACTTCTGCCAAAGACAAAAGTGTCATGGTGTATCACTTTTCAGCGAACACTATAGATCACAGATAACTGGCGTTTGTGTGTAGTACTAGCACAGAGTCACCTTTCGATCACAACAGCGGCCGAATTTCAGTAACTGTGGTACTGTGGTAGATATGGTGGTTGAAAGTGGCCGACCAAGGATATTTTCGTATTTCGACTGTCTCCGCGTATGCCGCTTTTCTGCCACAACTACATAGCATAGAGCATTGGTGTTTGTGTTTGGTAGTAGAATCGTATCTCGTGTAGTGCACTGTGGTCGTTAGATGTCGGTAGCTATGGGGGTGTGGAGAAATGGGGGTTGAAAGTAGTCGACCTGTGGCAATTTCTTACTTCTGCCAAAGACAAAAGTGTCATGGTGTATCACTTTTCAGCGAAAACTATAGATCACAGATAACTGACGTTTGTGTGTAGTAGTAGCACAGAGTCACCTTTCGATCACAACAGCGGCCGAATTTCAGTAACTGTGGTACTGTGGTAGATATGATGGTTGTAAGTGGCCGACCAAGGATATTTTCGTATTTCGACTGTCTCCGCATATGTCGCTTTTCAGCCACAACAACATAGCATAGAGCATTGGTGTTTGTGTTTGGTAGTAGAATCGTATCTCATGTAGTGCACTATGGTGGTTAGATGTCGGTAGCTATGGGGGTGTGGGAGAAATGGGGGTTGAAAGTGGTCGACCTGTGGCAATTTCACACTTCTGCCAAAGACAAAAGTGTCATGGTGTATCACTTTTCAGCGAAAACTATAGTTAACAGATAACTGGCGTTTGTGTGTAGTAGTAGCACAGAGTCACCTTTCGATCACAACAGCGGCCGAATTTCAGAAACTGTGGTACTGTGGTAGATATGGTGGTTGTAAGTGGCCGACCAAGGATATTTTCGTATTTCGACTGTCTCCGCATATGTTGCTTTTCTGCCACAACTACGTAGCATAGAGCATTGGTGTTTGTGTTTGGTAGTAGAATCGTATCTCATGTAGTGCACTATGGTTGTTAGATTTCGGTAGCTATGGGGGTGTGGGAGATATGGGGGTTGAAGTGGTCGTCCTGTGGCAATTTCATATTTCTGCCAAAGACAAAATTGTCATGGTGTATCACTTTTCAGCGAAAACTATAGATCACAGATCTCTGGCGTATGTGTGTGGTAGTAACACAGAGTCACCTTTCGATCACAACAGCGGCCGAATTTCAGAAACTGTGGTTGTGTGGGATATATGGTGGTTGTAAGTGGCCGACGAACGATATTTTCGTATTTCGACGAAAGGCATGTGTCTCCGCAGATTTCAGTTTTCTGCCACGACTACATAGCATAGAGCATTTGTGTTTATGTGTGGTAGTAGAATCGTGTCTGTTGTCGTGCACTATGGTTGTTAGATGTCTGTAGCTATGGGGTAGTGGAAGATATGGGGGATGAAAAAGGTCGACCTGTGGCAATTTCATATTTCTGCCAAAGACGCATGTGTCACGGTGTATCACTTTTAAATGAAAACTATCAATCGCAGATCACTGGCGTTTGTGTGTGATAGTAACACAGAGTCTCCCATCGATCACAACGTTGGCCAAAATTCGGTAACTGTGGGAGTGTGTGAGATATGGTGTTTGAAATTGGTCGATCATGAATGTTTTCGTATTTCATCCAAAGACTTGTGTGTATCCGTAAATTTTAGTTTGCTGCCGGAACTACATAGCGCAGAAGACTGGTATTTGTGTGTGGTAATAGTATGGAGTCTCCCATCGTGCACTATGGTGGTTAGATGTCTATAGCTATCAATATTAATTCTTTACAATCACGAACGAAGTCGTGGGTACCAGCTAGTAGAAAATATTAACGGTAATTCTAAAGTAAAGGAAAACGTACTGGGCTTAAGATTTTTTTTTCTTTTACTTATGGCTTTACGCCTCGTCAAAGTTGAGGTCATTAGAGGTGGGATGTGACTGGAGACAAGGAACGGGAAGGTATTCGGCCATCGCCTTTTTGAAGGAAACACCCCGGCATTCGCTTGGAATGATTTAGGTAAACCATTAAAAACCCAAATCTGGATGCCTGGACGGGGATTCGAACCCACGTCCTCCCGAATGCGAGGCCAGAGAGTTAACCGCTCACCACTACGCTCTGTCTGAGCCGTAAGAATATGCACAAAACTTTGTCCAAAACACTCGCCGTCACAAACGTCTTTCGCCGAACATATCGCAGTTAGTAAGTCTTGGTCACTCAATATCCGTACAGTATGCAATATGCCTCTGTCAAAAAGGGACAAGTAGCAAGATTGTGTAGTTGATTAGAGTTACTGTATTAGTCTCTAACATGCAGCGTCCTAGCTATAGATGTTTTGTCAAAGTTCACACTATTTCCCTGTGTCTCTGGTTGCAGCAATATCTGCGTATCCAGTCATTTCAGATGTTTGGAAATTTCATAATTATCGAAGCACCATGCAAAAAATTACTTCTCAGAATAGATATTTTTCATTATTGTCCACGAAAATTATCGAGCGTGGTGGGTGAGTTTTAACGGTCTGACCATGCATTCAGAAGGGCGCTGGTTCCAATCTCCATCTGACCATCCATATTCTGGTTTTCCATGGTTTCCCCAAATCACTCCAGGTGACCGTTCCCTGCAGCAATCCTTTCCCGCCTCTAATGATGTCGATGTTGACGAGGTGTAAAGCCATACTGGTACGCTAATAATTTATCCACTTACGATGGTGATCCCTTAGTTCGTGGACTGACACTAATACATGAGATTTGCATTCGGGAAGATGCGGTTTCGAATCCTTGTCCGGGCACCCATCTGAATTTTCGCCTTGGTTTGTTGAAAAGATCACTGCCGAATTTCTTCCAGTTACTTGCTCCCCGGTCCTTTCCCACTTCTAACGATTTTGACGTCAACGAGGTGAAGCCAGCAAAAAAGGCTTTTCCATAGCATTAATTTTTCGGGTGATATCCATACTAACCTGGTTGCTTACATATAAGTTACACACTTCAAGCACGTTCTTTACCCACCTCCGTATCAAAATTGATCCGTCATACAACGTTGCAGCCAGCAACATTAGACATGTGAAATAAGGTAACGGAGCTCCGTTCCTATCCACAATTGGGTTGATACAGGTTGTACTGGTCTGAAACTTAGGACGACGCGGTTTTGTCCGGTCAACCAAGTTTCGATTTTACAAGGTTTTCCGCAACCGCTTGAGGTGAATGCCGGGATGGTTCCCACAAAGGACCATAGTCGAATTCTCCCCCGTTCCTTCGTTCAATCCTCTGTCGCCTGTAAAGTTCACGATGAGAGACGACTGAAGAGGCATAACACCTTCGATTTTACAAGGCTTATCCACAACATTATACAGGTGAATAAGGAAACTAAGCTCCGTTCCTATCCACAATTGACATTCAGTGTATCGCACTATAAAGTGACTCCATATTTATTTACTTCGCATGCGCAGATACTTGTTTGTTCTCACTAGCGCGCGATGGATTCCTGGACGGGGATTCGAACCGCGTCCTCCCGAATGCGAGGCCAGAGAGTTAACCGCTCACCCACGACGCTCGGTCTGAGTCGTAAGAATATGCACAAAACTTTGTCCAAAACACTCGCCGTCACAAACGTCTTTCGCCGAACTTATCGCAGTTAGTATGTCTTGGTCACTAGGAAACACCTCTACAGCCGTCCTGGGAACATTTCTTAGTACAGGATGATCCTAGTGGAATCGGTATATTCCACCTAACTTAATTTATTACAATGCAGCAGCGGCAGTAAATTTTCGATTCAAGCTCTACGTACAACCATCAACGACGCTGCGTGAACGCTACTGCGTTGTTTGCGGAGTTTAATTTTCTAAACAGCCACTCTTAGCGCGCACAATTAAAAGTGAAGTACTTTAAGTTTCTCGTTGAAATCTTACCGAAGGAGATATATTGGAGATAGGGTGGCTAA